>PISX010006821.1:0-26237 GCA_004024625.1 Mellivora capensis
CGCGGGACTGAATGTAATTTCTAGAAAGGGGTGGGAGGTGGGGAGCACAACACATAAGGTACGAAATCAGGCAGATGACCAGCAAGGCTTTTTGTTGTTGTTTTTTCGGTTTTAAAACACCCCATTACCAGCAGCATGACATAAGGTCACTGCCGCCGTCTGACCGTGAAGCCACAAACTTTCTCAAACTCCCATAGCCAACTTCCCTACCAAACTCTCAAGCTTATTCAGGAAAGTCATTTTAAACAAGAGAAAGAAAAAAAAAAAAAAAAAAACAAAAAAAACGGTAAATTAAGTTTTATGAACGATTCCTCACCGGCGCCTGGGTGAAGAAAACACCAGGCCGATCTGTTTTCCTGAGGAGGAACACTGTTCAGAAACACCGCGTTTTAATTCAACATTTTTAGGAACAGCTGTCTTCAGACATGGCAAAATGCCACCGAGTGGACTCCAGAACCTGAGGAGAGTCACTTAAAATGACTGCAGTGGACAGGAGTTACAAGCTGGCAACCCCGTGGCCGGAGCTGAGGGCGGGAACAGGCCCTGTCTGGCCCAGGGCGCGTTCGGGTGTGTTTTAAGGCCGGTGAGCGGACCACGTTTAGGGAGTTTAGAGGCGGGGACCTGTGGTATGGAAGCTCCAGAACGCAGGCTCCTCTCTGAAAACCAGGAGCCTGGGGAGGTGGGCCCGAGCCGGCTCCCCCGTGGCAAACACTGGCGTCCCTGGTTTAAGGCGCCAGCATGTTCACCTTGGGTACTAACCTTTTCCTCGACGGCCCTTCTTCAAAATCTGAAGAACTAACATCGTTGCTAGCAGAGGACACTTGGGATGCATCGTCCTTCTCATTCTCTGCCTGTTCTGACGCTGGTCCTAATCCCTTAGACTGGCCATTACCAAGGAGCCCTACAGGTGAGAAAAGGGGACAAAGACTTAAAACACATGACACAGGAAGTAGCACTTTACCACAGTTACCCCTACACCATGGCTGATGAGGCCGGACCAGAATTTGGAAAGAAGAGAATTAGAAGGTACGTAGATGCCCCCCCCCGCCCCCCCTTCTGGGTGGGACACCTCATCCTAGGGGAGCCCTTGGAAATCATTTCGACAGTACGAAATGCAGGCGGGACTCTGTAACCGTAACAGACTTTACGGGGTTCTTACTGAAATACACAAACATCTCTCAGGGCTTGGGCTAGGAAGAAAGGCACCTCCTGTATTACCAATTCGAACTAGTCAACCTTCAAAGGCTAACAGATGTACGTGAGAAACACTGAAATCCTGGGGCGCCTGGCTGGCCCAGTAGGTAGAGCGTGCAACTCTTGTTCTTGGGGTTGTGAGTTTGAACCCCATGTGGTGGGGGGCTGGGGAGGACGTTAAAATAAATCTTTAAAAAAAGGAAAAGGAAAAGAAAGAAACTGAAATCCTTTTAGGAACTGGCTTGAGGAACCAGACAAGAGAAAGCAGAAAGCATTATTTTGGAGCCATCGTTTACGTTGTTAACCAGAAATCCTACTATACAACTTCCTCTTCATAGTAACCCATTATATTAGACAAGTCACGTTTGCCTTTGATGGTCTCAAAGGACAAGGCCTCTCTAGGACCTGCATGTATGAGGTCACCATGCAGAAGAGGGAGTGCTGGGGCCCCAGGATGTCCTGCTAAATAAGGGAACTGGATAAAGGTCCCAGGGTAGGGCCTATGCCAAAGAATATTGTTAGTGTTTTAATAAGCACTGAGGCCCCACTAATGGGTGACAGCGGAATAGAAGCCTGGCCGGCCGGTCCTCCAGCACAGAGATGTGCTCACATCTAGGATTCTGGATAGAACTCAAGTCCTACCGACAGGAAGCTTGCCCCAACACAAGTGTCCACAACGACGGGCCCCCAATTTCCCGGTCCCATTAGAAGCTGGGAATCCGCAGGAATGCCTACATAGGATCTACATTTTCGCAGCCACACAAAGTATAGTGTGGCCCCTTGATTTCCGTCCTTGCAACATTTCCACCAACTCCGTAAGCAGTGAATTCCCTGTATTAAATTCCTTTTTGGTTCAAACACTTAAGACTGGTTCCGACTATTGCACTAACCCTGCAGAGGTACAGGAGTCTAGATATTTGGTAAAGTCGTCTGAAAGAACGTGATTATCAGGCAACCGAACCCTGACACTCGACCTGCTCGTGCATGCGCCGCCCTGCTTGTGCGTTTTCACCTCCTTTCTGAGGATGAGTAATACCAGAACGCTGGGAAGCCACTGTGGTGCAATAAGGCCCATGGCTATCACCCAGACGTGCAGCTTCTGGGGGGGCGGGGCTGCAAAAACGGAGGTGAAAACATACACATCTTCCCGGAGAGAGAAAAAACGTGGGCAATTTACACCATGAGGTCAAAAGGAAACACAAACTACATGGAAGCCAGAGTCTACAGGAAGAGGCACAGTCCATGTCACCCACTACTGTAGCCATGAGTCCTATGTAGCTATTCTTTTTTTTTTAATTTTAATTTTTTTATTTTTTATAAAAATATTATGTATTTTTATCCCCATGGGTACATGTCTGAGTTGCCAGGTTTACACACTTCACAGCACTAACCATAGCACATACCCTCCCCAATGAATTCTTTTTAATGTGTTTTTTTTTGAGGTGGGGGGAGGGGACAAAGGGAGAGCGAGAATCTTAAGCAAGCTCCATGCTCAGCACAGAGCCCAACGCAGGCCTCAATCTCATGACCACAAGATCATGACCTGAGCCGAAACCAGGAGTCGCACGCTTAACCGCCTGAGCCACCCAGGCGCCCCATTCTGCGTAGCTCTTGAGCATCTGAAATCCAGCTGGTGCACAAAAGGAAATGAATTATTTTTTTTTATTTTAATCAACTGAAAACGGACCGGTAATTTTGTATTGATTAATTTTTGAAACATTTTTGGACAGATCCTTGGGCTTGAGTCAATTATATGAAAATACATCTTCCCTGCCTTTAGGTTATTTCATCGAGCTCCAGAAAACTAAACTTACGTAGTAGATAGGTATTAACTACATAAAATGACCTAGAACGCTTCAGTAAGGTCGCAGGGTGGGCAGAAAGCCTATGGAAAAGAGCAGGATGGATACAGACGACGCTAGAGATGAAGAAACTGGGCCAGGGAGAGAAGTCGCACAGTGAAAAGGAGATGGGTGAAAGACCACGCTCAAAAAGAACGGGCAGTCCGAAATAAAAACGGATTCTAGAACCACATGTAAAATTGATGAGGCAGAGGAGGAGAGGATTACTCTTGGTTGAGATCATGTTTTCCAACAGATAAGCACATGTTTTCCAACCATAAGCACAAAAAGGAGAAGAAAGCAAGAGAGGAAGGAAAGAATGGGAATTCATCCATGCTTTCTTCTTAATTTTTTAAGCTTTTATCATCTGTTCATTTTCTTAACACCTGCCATATGCCAGGGCCCTGGGGATACAAGCACAATCAAACAAAACCTAAATTCCAGTGAGGAGGGAGCTCGACAAGCACACAGGGTGAATCGGTTAGTATGTGCAAAGAAGAAGCCTTGCACTTGGAGGGCAAGGACAAAGTGATGGGGAGGGGGAGAGACCCAGTGAATGTGAATCAGCCATGCCGACACACTTGCGATAAAAACAAGAAACCTAGAAAACCAAAGCCAAAAACAGGGGTGTGATGGTAGTGAAGGAGGAGGGGCTGGTTTTGAAGCTGAGCTTGGATCTAGGAGGAAACAAGCAAGGACCACGTGCCGTCAGGTGAAGCCGTGCTGTTCGGTACAGGCCAAGATCTTCCGGGTATATCTGCTGCAGGAATAAGCAGCCCAAGTGAGCGAGCGAGTTAGCAAAGAAGAGTAAAGCTCTTCAGTGACGAGCTACACAGGCCTGCCTGCCCTTCTGACAAGAATGATCTCTGCAGATTCTCAAACTGAAGCTTGAATCACAGTCACTGGTCCAAACACAGTCCCCGAGACCCCGTCACCCCCAGCATATCCTAGTCTAACAAGTTTGCCCGTGCTGCTGACGCGGCCTGGACTGGTCCGGGGAACATCTTGAGAACCATCACCCGAGGGCAAAGCCAGGTTCAAGGCGGGAGGAGACCTTGAAGACACCAGGACGCTCGGGGCCAAGTGTGAAGCAGAGGGGTGGAAACCAATTCTGATGGTGCCATTTATGACGACCTAAATGAAACTCAGGCATCCAAACCACAAAGTTCTCTTGGGACATTCTTCTACTTTTTATCAGGGATTTTGTGAAGGCAAAGCAGATTGCTTACACAGCTTAATCACAAAGCTCTAAGGAGTCGGTTAATGACAAATTCAGGGGCAAAAAAAGTAACACACTCGGGGGGGAAAAAGCATTCATCTCTAAGAGGCGTCAATGTAAAACGTAAAAAGGCACAGGATGGTTCTCCCCTCCAGAACTCGACTGTCCAATGTGCAAATTCAGGGAAACCGGACTGTGCAATTTTACAAGGAAACCGGGAACTTGAACTGACTGTACGTGAGCTCACGGAAGCTCATGGGGGAGACAGAAGCAGGCAGGATGTTCTATGAAGCCACCTTAAGGTGTGGTTGAGCTACATGAAAACCACTGAAAGTAGTGCTGGGTCCACTGCCCCAAGCCCTCAACCAGACTAATGGTATCTCCAGAGAACTCCAAAGTTTCCTCTCTTCTGAAGATTAGCAAGGACGGTTTGCTTTCCAGATTAGGAAAACTGGGGCCATACAGAGGCACTCACTGCCTGTCAATGCAAACTGAAGGAACTCAGCTTTTGGCGGCCTCTCTAAGGGGCAACACCCATCTGTTCTGCATGCAATGTCCTTCTGCAATTTGAGGACCCCCGTCCTGTAGAGGGAATACTTACATTCATTTTTAGTGAGGCAGTCTACAGGGTTGGACAAAGGCACGCCCACTTCCACCTGGCTCTCCCCACCAGCCCGCTCTCACACCTCCCGTGTGCTAGCTACCTCATTTCATCCGGAATGTTTTAGTCCAACTCCTACTGCCTGCCCAATCCGGAAGAGCCAGGTCAGCAAGATGGACTAGGATGCCACAGAGCAGAAGAGCCATTACCAGAAAAGGAGACAAGCTAACGCGTGTTGCCTTTTCTTCTCGATAACAAAGCCCTGCCATCAATTTTTTTCAATTATTCTTTTTAGTCTATGAGAAATAACGGAACAGCGTCCCCTCCTTCAAACACATGAGCTGATTTTCTCTTCCCAAACCCCTCCCCCGATCACCATGAACCTTCGTTGGAAGAGGAGGTTACACGGAGAAAATTGAATGGCCCAAAGATCCCGTTTTCCCCACATGAGCAATTGTTCCCCTCTATTAATATTCAGTAGGTTGAACTTAAATTAAGCCACATCTATTGTCTTTCACAAAAGCAATAAATATGAGCTGAAAATTCCAAACCACTGTGGGGGAAAGCAGCTTGGAGACTGCCTGCAACCTTGGCTAGCCACCAGGGGTGGACAGGGGCAGTGTGTCCCAGGCCCGAGACCACCTGGCCACCGCGGGCAGCGGTGCCCGTCCTCAAAGGCTGAGAACGCCCAAAACAATCCAGTACAACAGAACCGGGCCATCACATTCCAGAGCCCTTCAGCCCATCTCCCAAATTAGCAAAAAATGAAAGGCTCTCCATTCAAGGCAACACACCAAACTGGCTTCTTTTCTAAGCCTGGAGCAGCAGCAGCAGCAGCAGCAGCAAGCGGGTAAGAAGAATTCCTGTCCCTGGAAGACTGGAGATGTACGAGCCTCATCTCCCTCTTGCCTCCACATTAGGGAGGGGGGAGAGTAGTTTATAAACGAGGCCAAGGACCCCCTTAGCTCCAGAACTCCAGCTTAAGCAACTGACGGGGGCTACAGATTTCAGGATACTGACTGCTCTCATGAAAAGAAGGGAATCTTTTTCTAACACTGGAACACACACACATACACACACACACTTAGAATGTGCAGCCCTTGTAATTCCATGTTTTAGACACAAAGAAGTTTCACCAGCCTTCCCATTAGCTCCACGTACATGACAGAATACAAAACCAAAAGGAAAAAAAAAATGAACCCCCTCTGTTTCACAAAAAGCAGTACCTCAAGACGGGTTCAAGCAAAGGGGGAAAAAATAAATAAATAAGGAGACCTCTGAAGCGATTCCCTAGCTTCCAAAACATCTGGAGCACACCAAACGTATTAGCATATTAGGGAGAGCCAATGGATTTGGCTTTGTTGTAGAAGAGATACACAAAAGGTAATTCTGTATTATACAGCCAATGCCCGTCTGTCACCCTGTCACTGGGAGACAAGGTATCACATTACATATTAAACAGTCAAGCATCCAAAGAGAGCTTTCATTTTCAGCTGCTGTGTGTGTGTGTGTGTGTGTGTGTGTGTGTGTGTTGGGGGATGGGGGATGGCTGCCGCACTTTGACTTGAGAGAAAAATGATCACAACAGCCCCCTTGGTCGAGGCAGGACCCTCTCTCAGATATTCAGAATGCAGAGTCTGCTAGTGAAAATAAAGTCTGTTTTTCACTCAAATATTTAAAGAAAAATTTGTGGACTGTTTGTTGTTTTTTTCTTTTTTGGGTTTTTTTTGTTTTTGTTTTTGTTTTTTTTTGCTTTGGGATGCCAGGGGGAAAATGTGGGCTCGGGCCAGCCTCCGGGTTCAACAGGAATAGAGTCTGAACCCGACGGGACACACTTGCGTCAGCAGCTAAGCTTTCGGACGGATGCTCAGGTTCCAGGGAAGGGGGTGAACGGGGGAGAGAGGTCCACGAAGCTAAGCCCAGGCTGGTCCATGGACATCCTCCCCCCATCAGAAGGCAGAGGTGGACAAGAACAAATGACAGTCTCGAGGCACGATGTCACTGCCATACTCATGGTCAACAGAGCACAAATCAAAGTGGGTCGAATACCTCCGCGTATGGGACGTAATAATTCCTCCCCTCAGGAGCACGGCCCCCAAAGCAGACAGGGTTCCCCTTTGTCTACTCGCGATCGGCTACGGAGATTTTCCCGTTCCAACCCACAAAATGGAACCCAAAAATAACGCCAATGACTCTCAGAAGAGCCCCAAGATAAAGAGACGACAGGGGTTTTTGTTAGTTTACACTACTGGGTAAACAGACAAGACCCCAGGAACCCTTTCCCAGCACCAATCTTTCCCCATGAAAGAAACCTTCTTGGGCAATCTGAAGGTACCTTGCACACTCAGGTTTTTGAAAAAAGGTGTTCCATTTAAAAAACAAAACAAAACAACAACAACAAAAAACCTGACACGGTACTAATTAATTAACATGGAAAAGTTGGGCCACTGGGTAGGGAAGGCCAACGTCAGATTCTACCCCATTTTTATTTCAGAATCAAGCACATGGCTACCTCTGAGACAGTCGGGTGGAAAGAGAGACAGGACCCTTGAGCCCAGAAGGGATTTCCTCACCTTGAGGCACAAAGGAGCGCGCAAGGAGACACTTAAACACAGGAAGGGTGACCACATTGCTGTAAAATGGGCCCTGCTCTAGCGGTCCAAACCCCAAAGGAGTGAGCACCACCCAGACAAAAGACCTCTCCTTCCCACAACCAGACCCGGAGGCGCAAGAAGAAAGAAAACAATCCTCATGGAGGGGCTCCAATCACCACCACTGCAGAGCCACAGTTGGACTTCATTTGGTACAGAAAGCAATCAATCAATCACTCACTCAGTGGGAAAGATCCAGGATCTCTAGTTTCTGGACCAGCCATGGGAGCTACTGGAACTATGATGATCACAATGGCAAGAAAATTGTGCTGTGAATTTTGCAACAACTCCTTTATTTCAGGGTAAAGGGCTCTTCCTCCTTACATTCTCCCTCTTTTCCCTCATTCTTCGTCCTTACCATGAATTTTACAACGTAACAGGTAGAATAGCTTGAATAACAACCACAACAACAACTGGAATAGAAACATCCACACTGCCCCACAAGGAGCTCCTTTCTCTACTTGGGCATGCAAGCATCCATAAATCCCCAGCCCAGGCCTTAACTCCTCCGGGTCCAAACCCCATCCCAATACCGTATTGATTTTACGCTGGCAAACCAGGCGAAAGCATGCCTACCAGGCCACCTAGTTATGACTGTCCATCCAAAGCATGAATCCTTGGAATCCCCTAGAACACACAACTCAAGCTTCTTTCTGTCAACTGTGCAAATGGCCCAGGACTGAACACCCCAGAGGTCAAACACCAGCTTCCACATTCCGAAGAAGAGGGATTAAAGACAGATGCTGGATTTAGGCCGGTGTGAAGACCGAGCTGGAGAACAATGGCATCACTGCAGAGCATGAACTTGGGAGTCACACACAGCAGAGGTAAACACGGGGCATTTCTAGAGAAATTCTTTTAGACAGATGAAGGAGACCCAACACATCCAAAGTTTTATGTTCAGATAACTGGACATGCCAAAAATCAGAGTTTGTTTTTTTTTTAACCCAAATCGTGCAATTTGCACTTGTCAAAGGCAGATTTCCATATACCTATGCAGTGAATTCTCAGAGAGCTGGGGAACCTTTAAATAACTGCCATATGCCCGTGTATTTATCTTTATTTAAAGCATAATATCAGCACTTACATTTACCCCACAGATGCGTTACCAAAAGACACAGGCTCTCAAATATTAACAAGTCTCTACAAAGTTAGGCAAAGCTGGCTTCAACTCAGACCAACATACCCCATAAAGTTACTAGTCCGTGTACCAGTTTGTCTTGATAATAAGGCACCACTCCAAATACTGTGTCCTAACATCCCAGTTTGTAGAGAAGAGCCACACCCTTAGCCCTAAAACCTCTCTGGCTGCTTTAACTTCCCTAATACAATACAAATGGACCCCAGAGAAGTGCTCCATTCCCTCGTGCTTGCAGCACTAGTAGCACGGAGAGGGATGGACATCGGGGAGGGATGGACGGGGAGGGATGGACAGTTCTGAGGGCCCTCATGACCTCACAAATCAAACTGCACACCCACTTTTCAGATGAACGGACTGAGAAAGAATTAAGCGGACTATTTGAAGCAAAAAATCACCATCACAATAACAATAAAGAGTAATTTTTAAGGTGCTGACAGCAATGAAGTTCCGAGAGGCCTACTACCTCCGAGAGCAACATTCTTTCTCATCCTGAAATCTAAGCGAAGCAACACAAAAAGAAGAACTCGAGGCATGCGGCCACAGAACCTGCAGAGACCGGAGGCACCTCAAACTGACAGTTCCTAAAATTCATTTGTGTTTACAGTAATGCAAACCCAGATTCATGCAGGAAAGGTGGGGGCGGGGGAGGGGGAACTGAGAGCACTCTTGAGTTTTCAAGCTTTCAGGGCTGACCTAGAAGCACCCAGCATCCATGTCCGTGCCTCAGTTTCCTCTATCGAGGAAGGAAGACAAGAGATACAAAGTATTAAGGGAAAGGAAACCATGCACACTGCTGATAAAGGAAACCAGAGCTGCGGTGAGGATGAACTAATTAACTTTAATCAAACATCTATTTTTAAATGCTGGGAAATGATCACATAAACTGGCAAAAAAATAAAGGGACCAACCATAGCCGGATGGCGTTCGATCCCCAGAGAAACGTCTCAATTCATACAAGCCTAGCTAAAACTGCAGATTTGGCCAAAATGGTCAACAGAGCTGAATGCTTTAAGAACGACATTAATTCTCTCTTGTAAATTTCCACAGTGCCTTTCCAGGAGCCACCACTGCCCCCAGGGAGGATATCAAAGCTCAAAGAATATTAATATCAAGCAATTGCAACACTTTCCACATACTCCTACGTATACACAGACAGACAGCTAGATCTATCTAGCACCTTGCCATCCATAATGGATTTAATCAGGACCCCAGTTGGGGGGGAAAAACCACAAAAGGCCTATTTCTCCAACAAAAGCCATAGCAGCCTGAAACAAACCTACAGCTATTTGGTTTTATTTTATTTATAGGAACAGACCTTCTATCCCAGGTTCCTCAAGATAAGCCACCAAAAACTGCACCTGACAGACCCGTGGAGCAGCCATCCTCAGAGCCGGATCATTGCAGAGAGACAGAGAGGAAGGAGGACAGAGGGAGGGCGGGAGGGAGGAGGGAGGGCGAGCGCGGCGAGGCAGGCTCCAGAGCACTTGTCAACAATCCTCCCCAGTACGTAATAAGCAGGCGGCGAGCACATTCCGCGCGGCAATAGGCCGGCCGCCGCGCAGCCCTGGGCCCGGGAGGGGGAGGGGAGGCGCCAGGGAGAGAAGGTTATTTATGGGCAGGGGAGGGAACCCAACCCCGCAGAGGAGGGGTCTGGGGCGCCTTCTCCCCTTCCTGATAAATTGAGAGGAGGGAAGAAAAAAAAGGAAGGAAAAGAGCGACTGGCTTTTCTCTATCTAGGCAAAGCAATTTCTCCCAATCTGCAATGCAGACAAATCCTTATTGGAGAATTTCTGACGGGTGGGGAGGGGGGGTGAGGAGGGGAGAGAGGACACCTCTGATGGGGGGCTTTAATGGTCTGCCAGAGCGCCCCCTCCATGCACACATTCTACCCCATGCACAGCCCCCCTGGGGGGGGGGGCTGTGGCACATTTTCAATGGCATCCCTTTTTAATATCATAATCTGTGTCATTCAGCACTTGCCTTTTATTTATTTGTATTTGTTTTTTTGGCTGGGAGACCTGGGCAGAGATCCAGACAGACTGCAGAAATCTCGTTCCACAGGCTCCCCCTCTCCCAGCCCCCCCCGCCCCGGTCCTCTCCCCCCAATCTGGGCAACCAGGGTGCTTTATTACTTCTGAGATGACCACCACCCTCCTCCCCCCAGCCATTGTCCTCCCCGCCCCCCAGCACACGGACCCCCCTCCCCCACGCACCTAAATTCATCTCATCTGATAACACAGAAGCTGTTTCTCCTCATTGTTTCTGGAGGGTCTGTCACAGAACAGGCTCTGTGGCCTGGCAGCTGGGGGGGGGGGGGGCAGGGGTGGTGGCGCACCCAAGACTCCAACAAGGCTGGCCAGCTCCCTGGCCCTGATGACTGGAGCGTGCATCTCCCTTCATTTGTCATAAAACTATTTGATTTTAAAAATCAATTCTTTCAAAGCTTTAGAACTTCAGATGGCAATTATGATGTCCAAAACACATGCTCTGAACACCAATCCACACCCTATTTATGCCTTTCCATGGGGGGGGGAGGGGGGGGCGGGGAGGGAGGTGGTGGCATACCAGCAAAGATCCCACATGCTAAATTGAAGTTTTACCTCAGATTCATCCAAGGGAGCTGGGAGAAGAATGGCTCTATTACTTTTGGTTAATTGCTGTTTAGCCACCGAATGAACCCCTCATGGGCTTTACACATGTTGAGTTACAGAGACCTCACCAAACCCCTCAAAGCGGTTACCACATTCGCTTATGGCATCTAGTCCACAGTTACCCAGGGCTGGTGATTATTCTTTCCATGAGAGCAGTCTCTTGTTGCCTAAATCACTGGAGCATAGCTACCTGCCTCACTTTTAAACAAAGAAACAAACAAACAAACAAAAAACCATCAGGAGGTTAGTGGGGGTCTTTCCTGATTTCTACCTGCTATCTATTTACTTTAAAATCAGAATTCCAGATGGGGCCTTAGGGAGCATATAGTACAACCCCCCCACTTTACTGATGGGCAAGGGGAGGCTTAGGCAGGTTCAGGTTCATAACCAAGATCAGAGCTAACTCCTTTTAAGGTTCTCAACCGAAGGTCATCCAAGAATTCCAGGGTATCCGGGGACCGGGACAACCTCATGATACAATTTCCCCGGAGAAGTCACAGGGTTAAAAAATCCCTCACGAATCCTATCCTGCCCTGTGTGGAAGCCTGCAAAGCAAAACCTCATCCAGTTTTCTCCAGTGCAGTATCGTCCTGTAATGTCGAACAACTGTTTGGCCCGCATCCCACCGCAGCATAAGTCATACACAGTCAATTAAAGAATGTTTAAGGGATGACTGTTTGGCTTTTTCCTCTTCTTTCTACTAGGACTGGTCTTTCGGCACCCTCAGTAATCAAAAGCACCCAACCCAGAACTGGAAATACGGGATGGCAATTCTGAGAAAGGTAAGAAGACGGCAAGAACCACAAGCCCTAAAATGACTGGCCAGAAGCCCAATCTGACGGTCACGTATGGCGCTGGTCCTCCTCAACACCCCAGCTCTGCCGCCTCCAATGGGAGAGGGTACAGAGCCCTCAGCCCGTCCGAGGGAAGCAGTGTCCGCTTTATTTTTTATCTCTATTCTCCCTGACTTCATGGCTTCTTCCTCTTCCCACTGCCTGGAAAGTAACTGGGTGCTTAAATGTAAAAAGGTGAGACCTCACGGAGTGTCGGTCCCGACGGCGTTTACTTCCAAGACCATCTCTCAGGATCAGATCGTGCACTCCACACTCCCTAAAATATATGCTTAGTCAGACCCCGTGTGTCCCCTCTGACCTGTGCTCTGGTCGGGAAGAGAGCTGAAAACCTCTGGCCTGTAAACTTCAGCAGGTTTTGGACTGTTTGGATGAAATGCTGGTTCACCAAAGAGAAAGAGATGGACTAACAGAAGCCTCTGGGGGACATGCAACAGAACCGAAAACCGTGTCCTGTTTTTGAATAAACATACAACTTTCAACACTGAAAATCTGAGCTACAGAGGGTAGAGAGGCAGGGTGAGGCTCTGTTCCAAGGTGGTATGACCGACAACACCATCAGCTCAGTTTCAACATTCAAAGATCAGAGCAAGTTCCAAGTTTTGAGTGAAGACTCCCCAAATGTCACCCACCTCAGTCCTCCTGTTTTAGTTTAATATAAAGAAGATCTATAATCCCATGGCCAAACCCAGTGACTAAAGCATTATCTACATGCTTTATCTATAAATATACATGTAGATTATCTATATATCTACAAGCTTCCGCCTACCCCACTTCTTTATTTAAGTATATATAACTGTGCTATGTTCTTTCACTGTGCTTGATTATGAACTGCACAAAGAGGATACTGCTCGGGGCCGGGGCAGAGGGCGTACCTGGGTGGCTCAGTGGGTTAAGCATCCAACTCTTGGCATTGGCTCAGGTCATGATCACAAGGTCATGCGATACGGCCCCGCACTGGGCTCAGGGCTCAGTGCACAGCCTGCTTCAGATTCTCTGCCTTTCCCCCTCCTGGCTCCTGCGGGCACAGGCTCAGCCGCGTGCTCTCTCTCTGTGCGTCTCTCTCGAATAGATAAATACTTTAAAAAAAAAAAAAAAAATACTGCTCTGTGTTAAGTCTCAGGGGATTTGTTTTTCCCCCAACTCAACACAAGGTTACTAAGATCACCTATCCACGATCTTGCTTAGTCTTTGCTCATTCTCACTGTTGCTCATCCCACTCCACTGTATGAATATTCCACACTTTGATTATCTCGTCCAAGGGCATCTAAGCACTGCCAGTTTGCCTCTATCACGAACCAGGCTGCAAACTCCCTTCTGCTCGTCCCCTGGAAAACATGCACTGGTGTTTCTCTGGGATACACACCTAGAACTGTAACTGTTGGAAATTCCTGAATGTGCGCAAACAAATTTACCAGCTAATGGCAAACTGGTTTCCAGAGGAGGCATCAATGTTGGCCAGTCCACCAGCATCACTGTAATCTCTCAGAGCTTAAACAGAGACCTATTCACCTAGGACTCTAGAGAACAAGGTACTTCCAACAGCTACTTCTAAAGAGATCACCATTTCCAGAAGGATCTCCCATCCTAAGAAATACTATGCAGCCAGCCAGCTACACTGCCACCATCCACCTATCGATCACCCAAACACCAGGACATCCGAGAAAGTATTTCGCGGCCGAAAGCTTCAGAACGGACGACCCTGGCGGCATGTACAACAGTCTGAGTTGGGCCAACTCCAGCAGCCCCACCAGCTGCACTTTGCATTTTAAAGATCGAGGACTAGGGCAAACCCCAGTCGAGGCTGTGGATAAAATGTGAGAGAGCAATCACTTGCACGTCTTCATCAAACTTGGATATCTAATAGTGCTGTACTGATTAATTACAGAAGCTGCTTCATAAGCATTTAGACTTGTTTTATTCATGTATCCAATCAAGGAAGTCGGCTTATCTGGAGAGCTAGGACCGAACTCAGAAAAGGAAAGGCAAGCCTTGAGAAGTAAGAGCGGGTCGCCAAATACTCATCATCCATGATCTGCTTCCAAAAGCTGCAATCTCCTGCCCTCTGTATACTGCATACAAACGGTGGCACTTTACCAATCCAACACGCCCGCCCCCAGAGAACATCACTACAAAGGATTAGAGTGGAGTGGGCTGCCGCGTGTTCATGTAAGAACAGAGGGTTTTAATGATCACATTGCATTAGCCATGTCCTCATAAAGACAGATGTGATCTTGGCTGAATTACACAGTATTGATTACATCACCTACATTATGATAAAAAGCCAGGGCAAGAAAAAGTGATCCATGGGGCTAATATTTGATACTCAAAAATATTAAGCGTGGGCCCTTTACAGCAGCCAACATAATAATAAACGGTACTTTGTTAGTCTTCTACTTAAATAAAAGTTAACACACTGGCGGGGCGCCTGGGTGTCTCAGTGGGTTAAGTGGCTGCCTTTGGCTCAGGTCATGATCCCAGGGTGCTGGGATTGAGCCCCACGTCGGGCTCCAAGCTCAGCGGGAAGCCTGCTTCTCCCTCTCCCTGCAGCTCTGCCGACTTGTGCGCTCTATCATAAATAAATAAATAGATAAATAAATAAATAAATAAAATTTTTTTAAAAAAGTTAATACACTGGCAATATACCAAGCAGAACTGGGTACACACGGAGTCTGGCTTGGACTCCTTCCAAGAGGGCTTGGTAATTCCTGAAGAAACAACAGCGTTCAAGTCTATAATGTGTGTGGTTGGCCCTATAGCCAACTTGACTTCAAGGCCACACTGTACAATTATAAAATAATACCAATAATTACAAGAACACAGTAAGGAGATCGAGGCTGGGGGGCTGTATATTAACTAGTGAAACTTGGTTGCTATGGATTTCGTTACTAGTACCACTGAGATGGTACTACAACTAAACCAGGAAGTTCAAGTTAAGAAGCTACTAGAAAGGACCATTGCCATCAGACTTTATGATCTGGTAAACATCTAGCCCTAAGAACCTTGATGATTCACAGTACACACAGCACAATTTGGACAAGGCTGCCTGGTTCTAAGTCTAACTCTTCATCAAGTGTGTGAACTTCAGGGTAGAATCAGGGAAAACCCCGTTTCCTCTGTTAAATACACGTAAGGACAACAACTGGTTAAATCAAGGTATTAAATTAGTTATATACGTAAGAGGGTTAATGGTACCTAATCACTTTATAAGGGCTACCTTGATGCCTTAGTAAACTTTGGTGGTAATCAATTACAGAATTTTTTGTCAAATATAGACTTTTAATTATTTGGTTATAAAAAGACATCTCCCTCTCCTACTCCCCTGCTTGTATTCCCTCTCTCACTGTCAAATAAACAAACAAAAACTTAAAAAAAAAAAAAGACACAAGATAAAATATCCCATGGACTTCAATATATTTTTTTAAATGATTTGGGTAATGGATTTATACAAAGGTAAACACAGAAATGATGCCAAGTTAGAGGAGATTAGCAGCATTGAGATTATTTTGAAAACATGACCCACAGACATATCCAGTAAAACTCAACAGAATTGCAACATGGCCATCTGACCTACTTTAGAAGACTGAATAATGGAAAACTAGGTTTGAGAAGAACTAAAAGAGCTGACTCAGGTCACAACGGAAGAATGTCGATCTCAAATCTGATTCTGACAAAACCCATACTCCCTTACGCTGCTAGGATGGGAACAAACTGGGGAAAAAAAATATTTCTAGAGAGCAACTCGGTGACAGATGCCAATTTTTAAAAGTCTGTAATTCAGCAAGTTCGCTTCTAAAAAGGCATACTAGGATACAAATCAGAGAAACAAAGATTTATGTGCAAGGATTTTCACATACTTTAACAATTCTGTTGGTCCTTTTACTGGTTCAAATTCTATCAGCATCAAGTTTAAAAAAAAAAAAAAAAAAGTGGTGCCTGGCTGGCTCAGTCACTAGAGCATGTGTGACTCTTAATCTCAGAGTTAAGATTCAAGCCCCACATTAGGTGTAGAGACTACTTAAAAATAAAATATTTAAAAAATAAATAGGGGCGCCTGGGTGGCTCAGTGGGTTAAAGCCTCTTCCTTCAGCTCAGGTCATGATCTCAGGGTCCTAGGATCAAGCCCCACATCGGGCTCTCTGCTCAGCGGTGAGCCTGCTTCCTCCTCTCTCTCTGCCTGCCTCTCTGCCTACTTGTGATCTCTGTCAAATAAATAAAATCTTTTTTAAGAAAGTAAAATATAAATAAGAATTTATTTTATTATTTTTTTGGCATCAGCTTCCTAAGCCATGTGAGAGACCAACAGTAGTTTGGTTTCCAACATGATGGGCCCCCATGATGGCACACGAAGGCACAGGCAGAGCTGGATCCTGCGTGTATGGCAACGGACACATTCCCTTAACTTGGTCCCCTCAAGCCTCTGACTTCGCACAGGCTGTGCGAATAATCTCTCCTCTCTGTCTAGAAAGTTCCCACTCCTCCTCCTGGTAAGCCTTCAGGGATCCCCACCACGTGCTCTGCAAGTACTCTGTTCCAGGTAATACCCACCATGACAAGCAACTGTCTATGGAACTGTCGGGTTCTCGGAACAAGAGGATTTAGTCTCAGGGCACCTGGCTGGCTCAGTTCGGGGAGTGTGGGAGGGACGCTTGTTCTCAGGGTCATGATGTGGAGATTACATAAATTTTTTAGTTTTTTAAAAGAAGATTCAATTTTGTTCATCTATCTTAACCCTCAAAACCTAGCATACCCCCAGAGAAAATAGCTGAGAACCAATAAACACTGTTCAAAGAACTGTTTGTTCCTTGAGGCCATTTTAGTGTCTCCAAAGCCTGACATGCTCTTCCCTTGGAGGCCCTCTTTCGCAACTTCCAAGCATTCAAAGGCACCCCTCTCTTCCCGAAGAGGGAAGAATTCCTTAGCTCTTTGTGTTTGGAAATTACCTGGCTAGGAACACATCTTATAATTGTAATAAA
Organism: Mellivora capensis; assembly: GCA_004024625.1. Classification (NCBI taxonomy): domain Eukaryota; kingdom Metazoa; phylum Chordata; class Mammalia; order Carnivora; family Mustelidae; genus Mellivora; species Mellivora capensis. Next base: position 17,126 of record PISX010006821.1, read on the forward strand.
ATAGTTTTTCAGCCTTTACGGATTAAAAAAAAAAACAACCCTAATTTTGAAGATTTTAAAGAGAGCAACTAACCCAGGGGTGGGGAAAGCAGAGGGCAAAAGAGAATCTCTAAGCCTCCCCAAAGAGCCCCAACATGAGGCTCAATTTCATGATCCTGAGATCATGACCTAAGCCAAAATCAAGAGTCAGGCGCTTAACCAACTATGCCACCCAGGTGCCCCAAGAATTCTTAGCCTATGAAAAAGATCTAACCTTCAGATTTTCAGGTGGAAAAAAAAAAAAACAAAACAAACTTATGAACACTATTTAATACTCAATTACCTTCATGTCATGTTTTCTTAACATTCAATCCCTTTAGTAATTTCAATGCTAAAGTCCTTTGCTTTATTAGAGTCAATGATTTCTTCCTGTCTGTAATAAAACTGTTCTGGGTCTTCCTCAAAGATCTGCCTTTTATACCCTGCTAACCTAGATGAACTCATTTTGTTACTCCCATGTTCAAATAAAAGCCAAAAGTAACTACAATTCTTGCACTGTTTTCACGAATCGAAACTACATCGGTCTTTTAACAATTCTGTGTATTCTTTGTGGCATTTTCCTTAAAGGTTTCATGTGCCATGCCGACAACTGCTGAATACAGAACAGGATAGAAGACAAGACCCATTTTAAAAAGGGAAACTAAAAATCACATTTTCCAATACTTAGGAACATGAGGGAAAGACTGACAATGTTTTGAATTGCAGAGATTCTACCACATGAAATACGTAACAGGGTTTTAAAGATACAAGAGTACAGAAAGTAGACCCGAGGAAATAAAACAAATTAGTGATTAAAAAAAAGAAGTAGTATTCTGTCCAGTGGCAATCTTTCCAACTTTCTGAAATGTCCACATTTTCTACAATGAATTACTTTAATAACGCAGAGAAAGGGGGATTTTAATGATTCTTCAAATGGTATCACTAGGAAAGCAGGTGTTTTGCCCAGACAGAACTAGTACTGATCACAGAAAGAAGTACTCGATCAAAGTTATACATGGCACACGGGTAGATCATTCAGGTAAGTGTCCGACTCTTGTATGGAGATCTCAGGGTCATGAGTTCAAGTCCCACAGTGGGCTCCACCGTGGGTGTGGAGCCTACTTAAAAACAAACAAAAAACCACCAAGTTATATGAAATGTGGACTCACACGGAGCTAACAAAAAAACGAATCAAGTGAAGAACAGCTGACATGCCAACTCTGAAGCCAGCACTGTACTGCTATACTGAAGTCCGGGATAACAGGAATACCGTGACATGAATACCATGGGCACAAGTACTCTCACATTGGCCAACACACTAAAAACACACTGTGTGTGAATAAACAGGCACTTGTTTTCACGTGGTCAGCACTGCCTACATACACAACATACCATAAGGTAGCAAAAGAGTTTCTAAGTTGAACTACACCTGTGATCTAGAAAGACCTCCCGCCGCCGCCGCCGCCACCACCACCACCAACAGACCCCGCTGGAGAACAAAAGCTCAGAATGTGACCGCTATGCTCATCCTGTTTCTACAGGTACACTTGTTCATGTGGTAGCTTGTCATCATATATGTATGTATTTTTTATTAGAACTGATCAGACCAGCCAGTTATCAAGGACTCGTGGACTCTGAAGTGGCTAGTGGCTCCTGTACAGGACAAAGCAGATACACAGCATTCCCCGCGTTCTGGAAAGTTCTACATCTACAGATTTGGGATGGGCGTTGTCTCAAGACCCTGTGGCCACATCTGTGGGCAGCAGCAGTCCCTCTGCCTCTCTGCCATCCCCCGCGAGAGCTCAGACCCAGTAAACAGGGCAAGTCTGACACGGGGGGGGTGGCTGTCCAGGCAGCAGGCTGAAAAGCAGAGGGGAGCCGATGGAGCGGCAAGCTGACGCCCTTCAGTTCAGCAGCAGATGGCTCCTGGTAGCATCAGTCTAGCTTTGAGATGTGGGGAGAAGGGGAAAACGCAGGTTAGAACCTTTATAAAAAGCCACGCGCTTATTCAGTAAACCAGACACTACAGACAAACTCTTTGCAAAACCATTACCCCCAAAAGGTGGTTTTTATCATCGAGGATTGTAGGCAATTCTGATGGAGCTGCAGGGCAAAAAGCCAGGAATCACAGTTAATACTCATGAACAAAGCGCTGCATGAAACTGGCACATATTTTGCTATCCTTGAGGCTACAGGCACAAAGAAGGGTGTAAATCCACATACAGAGGATTCTCCGCTCGCTGTTTGGCTCACACACACACACACCCTCCAAAAAGACACCATCAATGCAGTGGGAGTGGAGGGACGGGGAAAGCTTCGCACACCACAGGAGAGAATCAGAGGTCACAAAGGATGCCTGTCCTTTATCTGCTGCCTACTCCCCACCCCCCAAATTCTGCCAAAGTACCAAATATTTCCTACCCTGACCACCCCCAGTGGTAGGATCTAGCAATCAGGAAGACCCTGAACAGTCCATAAAGAGTCGATCAGTCGTCACTGAAACAAAACGAAATGGGACAAAGGGATGTCTCAAGTGTTCCACTTGACGTAAGAAACCCACTTGCAATGGTACCCAGTTCCTTGTACAACTAGACCTCCGATGACGTCAGTGCTCATTACAGCCTATTACAACATACCAATTTTCTTGATGCATCCAATATTACTTTAAGTGGCTAGAATCCAGGAACTGCAGTTTAATGATCTGACAGATTGCAATGTCAATGGTTACGTAACATAGCCTCCATCACTTCTAAAAAAGCTGCTGCAAATATAGAAGCCCTGGAATTGTCTTTCCTTGACCCTAACCTCAAGTTGCACTAGCGTGCTGATGTACTCCCACAGTCCCTCTCTCTGCCTGCCTCCCCGCTCCACCTCTCCCCTGCAACCGGCTGCGACAGATCCACCTTCTTCCACATACCACATGCCAGCTCAGAGACCTCTGAGACACCCCAATCAAGAGCTCTGTGCCCTTGTAGGGGCACCCCACATACACAAACCTACCTCCTGCCACTGCTATAGGACAGGTTTTCCCAACACCACTAAGGAATTACCTACTGGGGAAAACTAAAGAGGGCTTCACCTCCTTCTCCCTTGGTCAGAGTTTCTGCTCCCCAAGTCGTAGGGGTGAGGGTCTAGTTATAGGGGGATGGCATCCAGACCCAGGGAATGCCACAGACAGATTTTAATACAGTCCCTGAAGTGGGCTGTTTTATACACAGCCAGATACAGCTTTTATGGGAAGTACTTAGGTAATGTGTATCTAGAACCTCAATCACAATTATCCTTTGAATGCCTGCTTCCTGCCAGACACTAAGGACTTTAAATAAATCATCTCATTAATCCTAAGAATATCGCCTCTGAGAAAGAAATTATTACTCCATTTACAGAGCTGGGAAACGAGGAACAAGAGCCAAACGGAATGGCCAAGTCATGTGTGTTAGCATTCTTCTCCCTCGGTGGGACCGTGAGGCCATCCTTTCGGGGATGACAGCATGATCCTCCCTGCCAATTTCCAGGCGTGGAGTTGGAGGGCAGTGGCCTACCGGGGCTGGAGCTGGCAGGAGGCTGAAGGTACAAGCAGTTTTCCCCAGTAAGCATCTAGATCATCTGCGCTTACCACTCCAGGGCCCTGAGCTCAGGCTACTGCAAGTGTTGGAGTCCACTGGGGAGGTGCGCCTTGGGTTCATGGAAGAGCCCTTCCTTGAGGGCGTACAGGCCACAGATTCCCTGAGCTCCCTGTGCCTACCCCCTGCCCCAGCGGCCCACTCTTCCGATTGTGCTTGCTGGAGCTGGCTTTGTCACAAAGTGGAGAAGGTCTAGGAGTCAGCCAGCACGGAGGGCCAGGTTCCTCCCATCCACTACCAAGAGCAGCCACTTGATGGCAATCTTAACCTATTCCCTTGGAATTCTTCCATCAAGAGCGACCCCAGCAGGGTGGGAGCAGTAAGAATGGGTTGCAGAATGTGAATGGTGCTAGAGAAAGGCCCCTTTCCCGTGGCCAGAGGCGGCAGGCGCAGGCAGGGCCGTGGAAGGAAGGAAAAGGAAACGATGCCAACATTCTCCCGTGGGTGATTCTCATGTCCACAGACCTCTCCCGGGGGCTGGGTGGAAGTCAGGGTACAGCTTCTGCAGACAAGTTGGGAAGACGGAGATTTCTCAGGCCCCGTGCCACACTCACATCTACTCTCCATCTACAGCCTGAAGTGCGAGGCAGACAGATGGTAACAAACAGGGTAATCAATCAATGGCAAGCTCCTGCTCAGCACCTTGTCGCTTCAAACCATGGGGGGAAAAGCCCAAAAATGGGCGGGGGGGAGTGAAAAAGACTACTTTCTTTCGTGATGGGTGTTACACCTGTTGAATCAATCAGCCCAGCGCTTGTCTTAAATTATAAAGGGGAGGAGGGAATCAAAGCCATGTGCACCTATCTTCTAGAGAAAAGAGAGAAGGGAGGTGGGGGGCGGGGTGGGCAGGGTAAGGAATACAGTCACTGGATACTTCGATTTTCAGTGGCAGGAAGATTAACATCACAAGATGTGGGGGGATTATCAGAAAACTGCCCCTGTCTTAGCATGGTTAAGGATTCTTATCCCCACCATGGTTCAACCCGGCCCTTTGTGATGGCTTCATAACTCTTGGCTTCTCAATTCATAAGAAGAGTTCAGGCACAGAGTGGAGAGTTTGCCAATATTTTCCTCTGAGGGAGTCAGAAACTGCCAGCTGAGAGCCTTCCAGCTCACCCTTTAAAACTCTGTAACACTTTCCAACTGAGTAAACTGGAAAGGCCCTTTTCAAATAACACTGGTCTGAAGTTGGGTAAACTACTGAGTGAGGACAGGGTAAAGCAGCTCTGTTCCAGGCTAAGCAATTTGCAATGCAGATCCCTCCAGAAATCACCAGGCCTCCTGCATGCCAAGATGGTAAATGTGTGCCATTTCCACTGGGGGGGGTCACCTGCCCTACTCCTGTCTGGAGAGGAGTCGCTGACCTTCTAGCATCACTCGATGGGAAGGTCCCACTTTTTTCAAAAATGGGGATTCAAACTCCTTCATAAATACTGCAAGCCCAGTAGGGCAAAGGTATCAGAACTAAAACAGATACACGTTTCCAAAGGGAGACACTGAGCTGCCTTCATGCGTTGAAATGCAATGGAAATCATTCAAAGCTGTTGGAAAATTGGAAGGAAACTGCCATCTGAGGCAGCACCAAGAGCTGATGGCGGGTTGGGGGGGGGGGGTGGCAGTCTCAGGCACAGAGGTCTTTCCCAGTCACCAAGACCAGGTGCCACATACCCCATCAGGAGGCCCACCTACACCAAAGGTTAACAGGAAGGCAGTGAAGGGATGGACCCAGAAGCCACTGGAGGGGCAGGTGACACAGGGCAGGAGGCCGCTGTGTGCAGAACTGAAATCATCAGCTCCAAGGCATGAATGAACCAAGAGCACTAGTGAAAGATCAGGGAACAGGAGACAGGAGGAACGGAGGCACTGGGCCTGAGGAGCCCCAAAGCTCCAGAAACGAGCCTCACACTCTCCTTGCAAGACATGGAGACAGCCTGGCGGACAGGCTGGAGAGATACTGACACTGGACACTCTGGTCCTTGACGGGCAGGTCTAAGGTTATGAAACAGCTCCGAGTTCCCTCACAGACTCCAAACTTCCACACAGAAGACACCTGTACAGTTTTAGGGTCTTCCAGAAGAAATCATGAGGAAGCTAGTTTTGGGGCTCTGCAGAAGTCCCCCTAGAGACTCCAGAGAAAGCTGGAAGGACAGAGGAGATCTGACCGCAGGAGAGCTTGAGTAACAAACTGTAAATTAAGGAATTTTTGGGTTGTAGGGTAAGTTCCCAAAAGCATGCCCAGTTATCACCCTTCTGGCTTTAAGGATATGCCATACGGGACACTGAACATTTAACGTGGCTCAAGTCATAAAAGGTTATTTCCAAAGGCGAGGTAAGAGGCCCTCTAAAGTTGGGGAAAATGGGATCGAAGAAGTTCATGAGCAAAACTGCACTAGGGCCATTGTAGATCAGATCGTCATTAACGCTCCATCAATCCATCCCAGAACCCAAATCACGGCGTGGCCCAGAGCGCCTATCCCCACTATCTCCAGGTAAGGAGGAGGTCAGGGACGTGGGCATTTGCCGGCCTGCACACAGATAAACTCCATACCGGAACAAATCCACTTGGGCGGAGGGTAGCCCTGTCTGGGGACCCCCCAGGCTCTTCCTCTTCCTGTACAAGTTGAGAAGTAAAACCAATTGGAGAGCCTTGCCCTAAATTACACTCACAGCATATAAAAGTAAATTGAATCTGTGTATAAAATACAAATAAAATGAATGTGTGTATAACAAACAGGATCCATCAACCTCCAGTAAGGCCATGATTTTTCCCACACTGACAACAGAAACATCCCTCCGGGGCCATCTCGATTCCAGCTCCCTCCCCGTTCCCTGGAGCCTTTGAAATAACCCTATTTGATTTGTCCCCTCCTTCGGGCTCTTGGCCTCCAGCAGCTCCCCAGCTCAGGAGTCTTGTTTCAATCCCCACTGAAGTATGGGATTTAGATAAACGCAAGAGGTCTCAAAAAGGCACGCACGTAATAAAAACCCAAGCTTAATTCCATCCAACTGAGAGGAACAATAACTTCTCCAAGGTCAAACAAGTTCTTAGGGGTTCCCGGCATACCAGGAAACCCTTCTAGTACCCACATAAGCACAAAAGGTAACACGCTGCAGATGAACACGGAAATTACCTTAACCGAAAATTAAAATGAAATAAAACTGTCAGTATCTCAGAGCCCTACTCTAGTGCCAGTATTGGAAGTAAGACTGCCCCACCACAAATGCCTATGTTGAAGCCCCAAAACCCACTGTGACCGTATTTGGACAGAGCCTGCAAGGAGGGGAGAAAAGTAAATGAGGTCATCGTAATGGGGGGGGTGGGGAGCGGGGGCGCGACACACAATAATCTGCTAGGGCCAGTGTCCTCATAAGGAGAGGAAGAGACATCTACGCACACTGTCCCCTACTCTCAGTCTAGTGAGGATATGGCCAGGAAGCCATATCCCCAGGAAGTCCATTCCTCACCAGGAAGGACTGGCTGGCACCCCAGATCCGGGACCTCCAGCCTCCAGAACAAGGAGAAATGTATTTCTGTCTAAACCACCCCACCCAGACTACGGTATTTTCTTAGGGCAGCAGGAGCTGACTAATACACAGATATTCACCACAGCCATAAAAAAATGAACAGAAATCAGCCATTTGACTACGCTGCCCCCCACATTTGCATCCTCACGGCCATGGGGCAGCTCACCGGCTCCAGACAAGAATTACTAGAACTGAAAACACACACATCAGCAGAGAAGGGATATGCCCTAGGGATGCCTCTTCAGCTTGTCTTTGGGTAAAAGCCATGTCTAGAACCCCAGTTCCAAGAACCTCTTGAATTTTTGAACCAAGGCTGTGATTTCTCAACACTCACAGAGTGGGGAACACCAAGCAGGAGGAGAGGCAGAGCTGTTCAAACGCTCATTAGATCCAGACTTGCACACAGCTCAGGACCAAAAACGTAAGCCCAGTTCAAGACCGAGAATCTGGCTCCACCAATGCCACCTTCAGATGGTGAAGGTCATTCATGGCCATGTCCAACTGTAGGGGGTCTTTTATTCATGCTTACCTATAGCCAGGGCTTCTGGTACATTCTGGGAAAACACAAACCCAGTTATTGTAAAAGGTTTAAAAAAAAAAAAAAATCAAGACAGCTATGGTGACAAACCCCAAAATGAACATATACTTTCATTTGGAAAGGGGAAGGTATACAACCAACATTTCTGGGCTGATGGAAAAGTCCTCGGTCTATAACAGAGCACTTGTTACATGGGTATAGGAGCATTTGGAAATCCATCAAATCATACAAGTAAGAGGCGTGATGTCACAGAGCGTACAGTTTACCTCAATTAAAAAAATAAGGGTGGTCGGGGCGCATGGGTGGCTCAGTGGGTTAAAGCCTCTGCCTTCGGCTCAGGTCATGTTCCTGGGGTCCTGGGATCAAGCCCCTCTCTGCTCAGCAGGGAGCCTGCTTCCTTCCTCCTCTCTCTGCCTACTTGTGATCTCTATCTGTCAAATAAATAAATAAAATCTTTTAAAAAAAAATAATAAGGGTGGGGGGGTACGATCTGAGTCAGGAGTCCTGGGGTCAAATCCTGATTACACCGCCTAGTTATGTAGCCTTGTGCAAGCTGCTTAACATCTGAGATCCACGACACAGACACACAAAATTAGGATAGCGACAGATTACGATAATGTTATGAGATTAGAAGGAGTGACTTATTTCTTATAAGCTCAATTTTAACTTAAACTACCAAACAATGTATCCTGTACCTGAATCCGCAAAGTAGAAACAGCGTTAAGAAAAGGTACAGGGTGGGGGTGCCTGGGTGGCTCACTCTGCTAAGCACCGAACTCTTGGTTTCAGCTCAGATCATGATCTCCGGGTCATGAGATCAAGCCCCATGTCAGGCTCCGTGCTTTGTACAGAGTCTGCTTGGGACACTCTCTCCCTCTGCCCCTTCCTCCTCTGTGCACATTCTCACTCGCTCGCTCCCAAATGAATTAATCTTTAGAAAGAAAGAAAGAAGCAAAGGAAAGGGGAAGAAAAATGAAAGGAAAGGTAAGGTATAGAGTGATCCAATCCTAAGAAACTTCAGGATGGTAGGACTTAGAAATTTATGACAACCATAAATAAACATGTGCTTCAGAGACAGGGAAAACAGCATAGGGGAAGGTGATAGACTGTATTTCCAAACTAAAAGCTGGAGTCACATATGGGACACTCAACCCCTGATCAGACAGGAACAGGTCCACAGCAAGGCAGAGGGTGCTGGAAGGGGGAGGTGGGAGCAGCCGGTGGGCAGAAAGCGGTGTGCACACCGCCGTCACACACACACGCTCTACGGAGCGCCCAGGAGTCCACTCAGCGTGGACTTTCAATCTACTGCGGGGAGAGAACTCAGAACTAGTGAACAACAAGAATACAAGGTCAGGCAGTGTAAATTCTATGCAGACAAGTATTACAAGGTGAAGAGCGAAAGGGT
>PISX010006821.1:26337-94183 GCA_004024625.1 Mellivora capensis
ATCATGTCAAATACTGCAAAAGGGGCGAATAAGGCTACACTGACTGGAATCTTGAGTTGGCAATCAAGGTCATTATGAAGCCTTAATCGAGGCCTGATCCCAGGGATTCAAAGGAGAATGAAAGGGGAAAGGATATTAACATGAATATAAATAGTAGAGGGTGCAGCCTGGGTAGACATTTTCTTTTGAGGCATATGCCGTAAAGACAGACATGACAGCAGGAGGAATATGCAAGATCAGTAGAGGGATTATTTTATCATGAGAGCAACCATAACATGTTTTGTTTACAGATGGCAATCATCTAGGAGAGAAGTAAATAATGAAGAGGGTAAGTTCCAGAATGATGTCCCTGTAGAGATGAGAAAAGGAGGTCACAGCAGATTTCTGTCCTCCTGCCCTCAGGACCCCTCATAGCTGGGCTTATCTAAGAACTGTGACAGACAGGAGAAAGCACACATGCTCTTTCTCTGCCCCCCCCCCCCGCCACACACATACACCCCTGTCGTAGGCCCCTCCCCAGCCCAGATTTGGCAAGGATGAGGAGGACAGAGCTAACAGAGGAAGTGGGCTGGGAGAGCTGGAGGGGTAAGGGGGCCTCCAGCACAAAGTGACAGGAAAGAAGAGCAACAGCGTTCCGTTTTAGGACTCCCCAAACCCGTCTGTGCTCTAAAGACACAATCAAGTGTCAACCAAACAGAAGCACAATCAAGAAATACCCCGAGTGTCCCACTTAGGTCCGGGACGGACCACATGAAAACCACAGAGAAAGACATCAAGTCTTCTGACGCGATCATTTTCTAGGATAAAAAGTTTATCGTTTTCTTTAAAAAACAAAGAATAAATTTAAGTTGTTTTCAGTGAAGTGTATTTACCCTTCATCTCACCCAGCTTTTACATGGAGTGCTGTCTCACACGTGAAGGGGGGAGGAACAGAAGGAAGAAGGGTCTCAGGTTGGAGAGTTCCAGAAACCCAAACTGCGGCAGCCGCGTGAGGGCAGCCTGAGCCGGCGGTGCCCACAGCTTACAGAGGACACGGAGGCGGACACATGGGCGGTGGGGTAAACCACTTTCTCTAGGAGGAAACTGGGACCAAGTTTCATTTCACAATCAACACATCGGGAATCTTTCAAGGATTTTCAAGGAGCTGAAGATTCTAGTCCTTAGAAGAAAGAAGGCTTGTATGTAGGGGGTTTGGGGGGTGTACCCTGTATCGACATCTCCAGCTTTGGCCCCTCACTACAAGTCGGCAGTGGTTGCCAGAAAGGCCCATCCCCTCCAGCGTGGCACCAGGACCGGTGGCCCTCCGAGGACTGCCAACCCCGTGGTTCAGCAGCAGCATTAAAAATACAAAGTTCGGGGCACCTGGATGGCTCAGTTGGTTAAGCATCTATCTTCGGCCTGGGTCATGATCTCAGGGTCCTGGACCAAGTCCCCGCATCAGGCTCCCCGCTCAGCGGAGAGCCTGCTTCTCCCTCTCCCTCTCCCTACTGCTCTGCCCACTGTGTGCTCATTCTCTATCGCTCGGACAAATAAATAAATAATCTTTTTTTTTTTTTAAGTAGATTAAAAAAATAAAAAGCTCTACCTCTCGGTGAAGAAAGAAAATGAATGCATCGGTGTACCGGTGACGGGCCTCGGAAGGGTGAGCGAGCAGGACGAGTGCCATCTTTGGATTCCCTCGATCAATGACCTGCACCACAGAGGCCCACATTCACACTCACACGCCGCCCCACCCCACTCCCAAGCCTCCTTCCCCAGCACAGGATCACACATTATCTCTTTCAAAAAGAAACACCTTGTAGAAAAAGTGTCCTCCTCCAAATTCTTATCTTTGGAATCCTAGCTTTACTTCTTTTTATCAGACAGGTGGCGCAGAAAGCAGCAGCCGCCAGGGACCACCCGGGCAGGCCAAGGGCGACGAATCCTTGCGAATCCCTGCGGCTGTACCACGTCCTCATCCACAGAACGGTCTGCTCGGGAGATTACAACAACGACTGAGATGTGGACCGAGTGCCGGGATGGGTAGGGAGTCAGTAGTGGGTGCTCAGTACAGACGGGCCACCAGGACCACCGCAGGGGTGCAAGGAAAAGGAGCCCGGGTCCCTCAAATCCACTCAAGGCTCTTCGGCTGGCCAGAGGCCTTGCTCGATCTCAGATGACATTTATAGGAAGCAAATGAAACTCAAAATACAGCTAATAGCTCCCCTCTCTTACTGTGTAATTATGTGTACTCATTTGTGTAGCATGTTATTATTTAAATGTCCCTAATTTCAGCCCCGGCGGGCCAAGGGCCCTCAAAGAGTAGCCGAGGCCTCAGCCTCTGCCAGCCGTTCCTGAAGCTTTTGTCAAATTTGTTACAGCTATAAGGCATTATCTATGGCAGGAAGCAGACAGAAGGCTCTCGCAATCAGCAAAAATCCGAGCCCCACCTCCCCCAGGCCCGGCTCTAACCAACCAGCCATAATGGGGGTTTCAGTCCCTCCGCAGCCGTGAGGCTGTTCAAGATTCACATTCACTACCTCTACTAGGATCAAAAACAAACAAACAGAAAACAACAACAACAAAACCACAACCTCATTCCCTGTCACTTCAGGACTACGGAAGCAAGACGGATGGCCAACATGGATTTCATGACATAAACTACGAGCTCTCCCCACAGTCTTATGTCTGGCTGGGTTATTACGACGACCCGAGACCCAGAAAAATGGGGCAGCAGAGTTCAGCCACTCCAATAAAAACTGCCGCCTTCTATGCTGGGTTCCCGGACACCCGACCCCTCACACGCTTCATCATCCTCGTCGGCCAAGGATTTAGAGGAAGTGACGTCAATTCATTCTCAAATTAGAGAAAAAGTTACATCAAGCTCCTCCTACTGTCAACGCAGAGTATTATTTGAAGACGGAGTTTTCCCCAGGAAACACTGGGAGGACGGATAACCCAGAAACAGCTCAGAAAAGTGATATGGGGGTGGGGGGATCGAACGCCTTGTTTTTAATACCAGTGCTACAAAGATACGGTGTAATTTTCACCCCTTCTGCCTCCTTAAATAAGCGCTAGATCCACAGTTCCGGAACGTGAGCTCTAATTCCAGTTCTGCTACAGCACAGTTGACAGCTGTGTGACCTTGGGAAAGTCACTACCACACAGAGCACTCCCAAAGCCCTACGAGAACACTCTTCAGCTTACAGCTGAACACACCAGGGGCCTCAGAGGTAGGTCACCACCCAAGGTCCCCAAGCTGCAAAGCATGGGGTGGGGGGGTGGGGGGGTAGGGGGAAGAGACAGACGATGGCACAGCGGCAGTAGTGACCCCACCCCGGTTCTGGGCACAGGCACCCCCTACAACCCCCGTCTGGTCAGCTTCCTTCCCCGTGTCCTAGAGCAAGGGCTCTGTACTGGGCACAGCTTCAAAGCTCCACCGCCAGACAGATTCCTGTAGCCATGAACACTGGACCAATGGATTTCAGCGTTTACAAGGGAACCTCAGGGGGTTCTGTGATGAACCGAAACAAACAAAACAAAAAAGGAAACATTTCACCTGGCAAGGCTGTGAAAACGGCTCTCCCCCCACTAACCTATCTTCATTTGCCCAACAGTGAAAAACCCCAAAATAGGGTGCTGTGATGTCCAGCTAGAACAAGGTCCTTCTGCTGCCTAGCATGGGAATGAGCTTTATGAAGTATCCGCTAAACAAGTGACACATACACAGGCACACACACGCGCACGTGCACACCCACACCCACAGAACGCTGCTTGCAACCCTCCTACCCCCAACCTCAGCCACCAGAACAGCCTGCGATGCTCTACTACCTTCTGCTCTCTCTGGACCGTGCGCCCTGAGAGCGCACTACCAAGGTCCGGGGACCTCCAGAGAAGGAGCTATTCCCCAGCGAGTGAGCAATGCTGTTTCCCGATCTCTCTGGCAGGCCCCCAGTGAGAAAGCACACTTTAACATGTTAGTGGCCTCTAAGAACATTCTTCTTACAACCAGAGGGGCTTATTTAGAAGTGCTATGGAAATCCACAGCACAGAATGACAGACATGTGGACTTTGGACGGGTGGCTGCATGGACACCAACAGGAACCAGAAAGAGGCATCTTCAGGGCAATCCCACAGCCGAGGGGAGGGCGGGGGGCCCTTGGTGTCTCCGGACTGAACACTAGACAGGAAAACGACAAGCCAGTCTTCATCAGCATGAAATCCAAACTATCACAACAAAAACCCCTTTTCTTTATGAAATTCGTACAAGAATTCTTTAAAGTCTCTATCGATCTCCAGCAGGACAGTCTTTGCCAGTTTTCTTAGAACTCCTTCCTGAGCACTGTCAAGCCCACAACAAGGCCAACTAAAAACGAGAGCTACCTTTGCTCCACGAGACTGGCAGTGCCTGTGAGACCTCTAGAAGGCTTTAGTTTTTGTTCTTTTACCTAAATCCCACCTTTGCTTAATCCTAGACACCTGGCAAACGTGTCCTAAAACTGGATTTTTCCCCTCTCAGATGGGTTGATGTTGTTGTTGTTGTTGTTAAGATTCCAAAACCACAAAAAGAACAAAAAAGAACAAGAGTATGCCTTATCACGACAGCGCCCTCTATCCCCCAGCCGCCCCTGCTCGGCTGTAATCTTCAGGATGCAAGGAGACTCCCCTGCACCATGCTCCCCTCAAACACGCAAAAAGCCAGACACTACGTTCACCGTGAAGCAAGGACACCGGGAACAATCACGTCACACAGAGGGCCAGATTCTAGACTGGTGGCAACAGATTCTACTAATTGTGCTTCTGTATAGGTGGAAAAAATATTTTTTAATATATTTTTAAATATATTTTTAATATATATATTTTTTAATATATATACGAAGGGTGGGGGCCTTCCCATATACATGTGGACTCCGACTTCCAGAAGCTTTAAGTCAAATAGAAACAGGAAAGGGACAGGCCCTGGGTGGGTGGCAGGGCAAACCCAGGTTTAGTTCAGGGAGGGTGTCCCTGGAAACCCGACCAAGGCTCCATGTGGGTCCCACCTGCAGGCACTAGTCCCAAGAGACTCCCCCAGGGGTGCCTGGGGGGCTCAGTCATTAAGCGTCTGCCTTGAGCTCAGGTCATGATCCCAGGGTCCAGGATCAAGCCCCGCATCAGGCTGCCTGCTCAGCAGGGAGCCTGCTTCTCCCACTACCACTCCCCCGCTTATGTTCCCTCTCTTGCCATCTTTCTCTCTGTGTCAAATAAGTAAGTAAGATCTTTAAAAAAGAGGCTCCCCCAGACAACCCACCTTACAATGAAGCCAACTGGAAGGACAGTGAACACCCGAGGTCAATGTGTCCGCTGGACCCTGGCAAGCTCTCAAGTAGCCCACACGTCCCGACGCTGTCACTCCACGGACCAGAGCAGAGACTCTACAAAAAGAACAACCACCTCTCTCTCCTTGCTCCAAGCCACGTACCAATCAGAACATGGTCCATTCATTCACATTTATCTAGAATTCCAAAGGACTAACAAGGAAGACTGTGGAAGGCCACCCCACCCACACCCCCTGAACGAACACAGACTGTAACCAAATGCGTGTTCTAAAACGGTTTCCACTGGGTGGTTTCAGGCTCGTCCTCCTAAAAAGCCCATGACAAAGAGTCAGAGGAATAAACTCAGAAGAGCACGGTTCCTTCCAGGATGCAAGACCTCAGGTAGCCACATGGCTGCCCTCCCAGACGCACAGGAATTCCAGGCCACCGTCTACGACCTGCTGCCATGCAACCACCTGCCCAGCCTGTTGAGCAAGGAAGGAACAGGTCCTCAGCAGGCCGCTGAGCCAGCGAGCAGGAAGGGCAGCGGGCACCCATGAGACTCAAGCTACTTCCTACACAAACAGGAAAAGAACCAGGAGCTCCAGGGTGCAGCGAGATCCAAGGAGAAAGACAGAGATCCACAGAAAAACTAGTAAGGCAGACTCTACCTTCAACCCGGGACCCAGCAGAAATCAGATCACAGCTCCCATCTTATCTGTAGGGAACAGACTAATTAAGGCACCTTGCCAATTATATTACACAGCACATAAAGGAACATAAAAATGAATCCATCAACCCAGTAGGATGTCCAAAATAACTGCCATTAGGGGCCTAACCTGAGAAGCACAAGCTGCCCAAAACACATCCGATTCAGAAACAAGGTTGTGCCCAAAGATATCATCTGATTCCAACAAAAGAGGCAACTCACCATTCACTGTTTTCAGGCTCCCAGCAATGCCTTCCCCGTGCTGCCTCTTCTGGGCATTCTTGAACTCCTTCAGAGACAAATAAAGGACTTTACGTACCACCCTTTCTTCTGACCATGGAATCCCATCACTGTCATCCTGGAGAAACAGAAGAAAGGGAGAAGGGAAATCACTAAAAAAAAAAAAAAAAGGGGGGGGGTAGGTGGGCAAGTAAATACTAAGAGTTTGAATAAACTTAAAAAAAAAAAAATCTAAACAAGTATCATGCGACCAAGACCCAGCTCTGGAGGCCAGAATTCCATCCTGGGCTCATGGTTCCAGCACTGCTCCTAGCAAAACGCCGAAGGGCGTGGAAGGAAGACAAGCACCTCGCTTTCTTTACAAGCCCTGCACCCAAATACCCTCATTAACCAGTAACACTGCAGTTTCATATTCCGGGCAAAATTCAGAAGGAGGTGTTTTGTGCATCCACAAGCGGAGGCCCAAGGAACCAGTGTGCCTCCGGAGTTCCGCAGAGCAATGCCAGAAGGTGCCCTGCCTTATGACACTGAGCTGGGCTCCTTCAGAAATAGCTGCTGGGGGCGGGGGTTGGTGCTGCCTTCCAAGAATTCACCGTTCAATCAGAAGACATGAAATGGGATCTCCACTGATCCCTCAGTCATAGAAAGGAGCCCTAATTAGGAAAGAGAGCAGGGGGGCGCGGGGGGGGGGGGGGGTCTGAATCCTGTGGGCAGCGGTAGGATGTCTGGGAGGGAAGGGGGGAAAAAAAAAGAAAGAAAAATACACACAGGTTAATAATAGGCCTTGAAGGTCTAATTTGCGAGGCTCCCTTATGTCTGTGGTATCAGATGCGGTGCACGCTCCTGAGAGAGGCCGGAAACACATGAAGGGCAGGTTGGGCAAATCCAAGGAGCTAGCCCCCGGCCAGTGCCTCCGGCGCCCATCCCAGCCACTCCAGCAGTAAAGGCAAAAAGACAGAGGAGGGGCAAGGAGCAGCAAAAGGAGGAGGGGAGGGAGCCCCACCAGCTGGGCAGGGAGATCAGAGCCCACTCTGGAATCAGAAATGGTGGATCCGGGATCTGAGCAGAGAGGTGACTATTGCAGGGAACCAGCTAGAAGGTGTGTGTAAGATCTGAAATGTTGCTTCACACAAGGCCAAGGACAGCCCTAGGTTTTCGCCTGTGCGCACCTGCCTACTGTCTGCAAATCCAAGCGTTCACACACTCATGTCAAGACTTAAGCATTTCAGAGCCTTTCACCTTAGAAGGATCGGAGCTTCTCAGATCCTTGGGACCTACGGAGAATAAGGAGAATGTTAATACCGTAGGTAAAAGCAGGAAGGGAGGGTGGATATTTGGGTTCCTTCTGCTCAGGCCTTACACCCCCCAAGAGCCAGCCCAGTGCTGTGTTCCTGTCTGCTGCCTGAAGGTCCCGGGAAACCTCCACAGGACTTTGCGGGGGGGGGGGGATGACCTGAGGGCTTTTCCAGCGTGCACATTCCTAAATACTGCATAAATACAAACTACCTCTTAGAAATCCGGCCACAGAGACTCTAAAGCCCTAAATAACTTGAAACTGCACTCTGGTTAAGCTGCCAGGATTTTCCCCAGGAAAGCGCACTTCCACCTTCCGTAATAAGGGGGAAGAGAGCCCTGGGAAAGAAGAACTAGGATTTCCACCTTGCCCACGCCATCCTCCCACTCCTGCAGACCGGCCAAGCGGCTCCAAGGAGGAAGGAGCCTCCTGTCTTCCTGGGGGCACTCCCCAGAGAGGCAAGAGAGATCTACAGTCCACGGTGGGCGGGTCGAGGTCCGGACCCAAAGGCTGAAAGAAACCGGGCGACTGCCTCCACTGGCCGGACAGGCCCCCGGGGTCTCTGAACCGCTACAAGTCACTCCTACCTTCCAACCACATGGTTCACCAACAGAAAAAGGAGGCCCTCTGAGCAAATGCCATCTGAGGAGCTTGAACAATTAATCAGAGGACATAGGCACACAACACACAAAAGGCACAAAGAAGGTGAATTCGCTGTCCCACCAGCTCCCCCAACAAAGGAGAACCTAATACTGAAGAAGTGAGGCTGAAACCCCAGCTTTTCCCAGCACCCAGGACAGAACGCTCTTCACAGGGACCTGATCCCGATTCTCATCCTCGAACGAGGCTGGGATTATAAACTATTATTCCGTACATGCCCACAGTTTATAAATTATAAGACCTGAAAATAGGTTTCAAAGTAAAGTTCCTGCCATGATTTACGGGGTCATGGTCAGACCGGTGCCTTCATGCTGACTTCGGACCTCCACACGAGACAGCCCTGCCCCTACAACTGCGGTCTCATTAAACCATAAACCATGGGAGCAGAAACCGCCCGCAAAAGAAGATGCGTTTCAGGTTCACTTACTGACATGAGAGCCTTCATGAAATCTATTAAGTACTTTAAACACAGGGGAGCCAAATCCATGACCCAGATTATGGGGTTTCAAATTCTAGACATTAAAAAACAAATTTGGGGGGGGGACACAAGAGCTCTTTTCTATAACGTACAGTACTGGTCAAGCTTTGTCCTCTTCCTTGACGTTGACGCAGGACACAAACCCAGTTGGTAATAAAGGGACTCTGTTTCCAAAAGCTCCAAAATTAAAACTTAAGCTGCTTTTCCCAGCTGCAGGGTCAAGACGGATCACCCTACGCTATGCTGGGAGGCCTGGACTCCTCCCCGGTGGAAGACCAGACGCAGAACGCATAGGGGTGCCTGCACCCCCCGAGGTGGTAACACAGAGCTAGCCAAGATGGGGGGAGGGGGGTCACAGAAGGTCTGCAAGAAGGTACCTCAAGTCCAACACGCACTCTGCTCTAGCCTCGGCTGACCTTCAGAACAGCCAAGGGCTGAGCACTCCAAGAAAAGCCCAGACAGAACTCTCATTACAGGGCAGGCAACTCCAAATGCCAACATCTGAGAGTTTACTATCTTTTGTTTCTGCCCTTCTTCAAGAGTGGTTTCGTCTTTTTTTTTTTTTTTCTTTTTTTTTAAAGATTTGAGAGAGAGAGAGCACGCAAGAGAGAACACAAGCAGGGGAGAGGAAGAGGGAGAAGCAGACTCTTCGCTGGGCTGGGAGACCGACATGGGGCTTGATCCCAGGATCCTGACCTGAGCCAAAGGCAGGCGCTTAACTGACAGAGCCACCCAGGCACCCCTAATAATGGGCTCATTTAATCAACCATTTAAACAATGTCTGCATGAGGCAGGAAATCCCCTTCACCACTGACATCCCAGCACACAGGGCCTCCCTGATAGAATATGAGCTCAAGAGATATTCCAGGGTAACAAAAGAGACTCAAGTTCAAGCTCACTCTTCTTCCCACTACCTTTACCCACACTTGGTCTGCCGGTCCCTAACCTTACAACACCCAGGGTGTTTTAAGGGGAGTACAGTGCAGGAAATTCTACAGCTGAACTCAAGTCACTGCCACCCCCCATAAAACACACCCCACAGTGATAATCCGAAAGGACGGTCTACCCTCTCTCATTCTCAGCAGGAAGCTTGTCATCGTCCTGGAGACCTCATCCTGCAACCACCTAGTGCCCACAAGAAAACGGCCCCCATCTAGAAATCCACATGGTTTCCTAGAACCCAAACCTGACGACCCGGTCACAGCCCCTTACCATGTAAGCTAAATTCTGACCGATTCCCTCACAAAACCTCACAAAACATCTGGACATTTGCATTTCCTCTCCCATTATGGCCACACAGATTCCTCCTCCTCTAGAATCCTCCAGGATTCTGGTGTGCCCTTTTCCCGGCACCCTCTGTATTCAATTACACATTCCCAAATCATCGTTTTCAGAATCGTCCGATAGTCTACTCATGCCTCGGTGCTCAAAATTCCTAATGACCTCCTCTGATCTTCCCTAGACCCCGTCAGGCCATGGGACTCCCTCTTCTTGTCAGAAGGGATCCTGCCAGATTTGACAGTGAGGCACTGAACAAGGAGAGATCCTTTCTGGACTTCTTCCAGGATGCCTCCCCAGAACCAAGTACCCAGTCCATGCTGGTTTACTGGTCAGCTTAATAAAGGCTATAGCCACCTTCAGAGGAACCCAGCAGCTTAATTCTGATAGAAATTCAAATTATCCGGGAAGTGCAATTAAAGGACCTTCCCTCATTCCCATCCCCTTATTTCTTAACCTATATTTCTCCAACTCCAAAACAAATGCTTTGCAAATACTGCCATGTGTAGAATATCCGCTGAAGGGGTTTAAAAAAAAAAAAAAAAAACCAGGAAAATCATCACACAATCTAGATTCACTTTGCTATTCTGACTGCTTAAAAAAAAAAAAATCACTTTCTTCGGCAGATGGAAAATTGAGTATTAAGGCCTTTAAAAAAGTAAAAGTGACAGGGTTTTTTCTTTTCATTTGAAAAACGTTTGCCATTCTTTGAAATAACGGGAGAATCTCTTATCAAAAATGGCAGCTGGTCAGGAATTAAACTTGAATGCCTATGGTCATAATCTTTTTTATTAAGAGAAAAAGAGCACAGCATAACCCTAAGCCGCTCCAAGTTTTGCAACAGACACGCAAGAAAATGGAGTGCGCGGCCAGCACACAAAGATACACTGCACTGAGCCCTCCCTGTGGCAGACGGAACCTACTAACAATTCTCCAAAACACAGGTCCAGGCTAAAGATTAAAAAGCTTGCTACCACAGTCTTTTGGCTTAAAATGGGGTGGAAAAGGAAGTAATCACAAAACATTTTTTTTAAGAGGTAAGTTTCAATGTCTTTCCCAAGGTCACGCAGCTGCAGAGAACCTGGAACTGGCAAGTGGGTCCACAGGGCGTGGCAGGTGCCCAAAACGAAGTTTCAAAACTCGGAAATTCATTCTCTCCCCCCACAACCCCAAAAATTTTATTTATTTGACAGATCACAAGCAGGCAGAGAGGCAAGACAGAGAGAGAGAGAGAGGGAAGCAGGCTCCCCGCTGAGCAGAGAGCCCAATGCCTCGATCCCAGGACCCCAGGGATCCCAGGACCCCAGGACCCCGGGACCACGACCCGAGCCAGAGCCAAAGGCAGATGCCTTAACCCACTGAGCCACCCAGGCGCCCCTAGAAATTCATTCTTAAAGAGAAAAGGTCAAACCTGTACCTCACATGAACTCCTAAATGAAAGCAAAATTAAAATTACTCATTGCAAGAGGTGAATGGAAATATATGGAAAAAAAATAAAAAACTAAAAAAGAAACCCACCCAGAACCACTCATGAACAGCACTAGCTGGAGATTAGTAAGAAGAAGAGGAGGGAGAGGCATTTTCTCTTATTGGTCTCTGCAGCTACCTCATGTAATTGGAAGAACATGGGTTCTAAGGTCACCCCTCAAGACATCCTTATGCAATCTGTCCGTGTGTCTGTTAGGATTTCAAATTCAGGTCATCTTGATTGAGGAGAAGGAAAACAAGGATGGAAATGCATGAGTTCGAAAGGTTTCAGATTTTAAAAACACAACAAAACAAACTTTTCTAACATTACAACCATTTACAAATGAATAGCATCCACCCAATGGAAGATGCTTAATTTCCTATCACTTGTCAGCAAACGTTACATCAGAGACTCGTACATCACAGGCAGAATGACCAAGTAATTTATCATACCAACCATGGGCATTGTTAATAAGGAACTGCTGGTGGAAACTGGGACACAGCTCAACCAAACAATTATATTAGGTGTTCCTTTCAGCAAATAGGAATCCATTAATAAAAAAAAAAGGTCTAATACACTTGAGATCATTTTAACCACATCAACCAAGAAAAATAAAGCCAACATCCAAGACGTACCAGGAATGCAGTGTGATACAAGCCTGTGTTTTAAAATGAAACCCAGGAGGCACCTGGGTGGCTCAGTGGGTTAAAGCCTCTGCCTTCGGCTCAGGTCATGATCCCAAGGTCCTGGGATGGAGCCCCAGTCGGGCTCTCTGCTAACCCTTCCTCTCTCTCTCTCTGCCTGCCTCTCTGCCTACTTGGGATCTCTGTCTGTCAAATAAATAAATTGGAAAAAAAAAATCTTTAAAGAAAATGAAATTTAAAATAAATAAATAAATAAAATGAAACGAAACCCAGAACCTCCCCACTGAGGTTTTAAAGGTCGCTTGTGAGGGGTGGAGGGGAAACCCCTTAGGACAGGCACAGTTAAAGATGGCATTACAGGGGCACCTGCGTGGCTCAGTGGGTTAAAGCCTCTGCCTTAGGCTCGGGTCATGGTCCCAGGGTCCTGGGATTGAGCCCCACATCTGGCTCTCTGCTCAGCTTCCTCTTCTCTCTGCCTGCCTCTCTCCTACTTGTGATCTCTGTCCGTTAAATGAAAATAAATAAAATCTTAACAAACAAACAAAAAAAAGATGGCATTACATTCCCCAGAAAACACTCATGCTTCCATAGGGAGGGGGCACAGGAAATCAAATGTTCTTCGCAGCCTCCTGTAAGTTCAACAAGCAGATGCGGAAGGGTGGGGGTCATTGCGCAGAAAGACAACATCCAGATCCGGAGGGAGGAAGGCTTTCTCCTACCATGAAACCTCTGTATTATAGCTTATAGAAGTGCTGAGACAAATTTTTTTGTGTTTGGATCCCCAGAAGCCATTGGTGAAGTTCACCAACACCACCAGCTTGTGCGTACAGCCTCTCTCTCTGCACCTTGCCAAGGCTCTGAGAATGGAGGAATTTGTGACTTTCTACTCCTCTTAAAATGAAAAGGAGTGCCATGGCCCAATTCCAATGCTCAACCTGACCCTAAGTTGGACTAACAAAAAATAAGCACACTTTATGGAGAGGAGGAGAATGGGAGGGGGGGAGGAGCTCTGGCAGGTGCACAGAGCCGACCAGTAACGAGACAAAATTTGAAAGACTGGGTTCGTAAGGGAGATGGGGTAGAAAAACTGCTAGCACTTCCCTCGTTCCAGGGAGCACGACTGGAATCCTCCCCATGAATGCCTTTTCTCTGCAGAACAAGTTCTGCCTATACCTGTTAAGTCAACCTACTTAATACAATACGTGCTGTCTGGAATGCCAGCCTCTTCCATCAAGTGTGAGAACAGAACAATGAAAGCATCCTCCTCCCAAAAAAAAAAAAAAAAAAAAAAAAAAAACCACCAGCCTGGGGGGTGGGGTGGGGGAGGTGAGGCTGTCTTGATTCTTGACAAGGATTCCAAGTAAACAAGGATTTACAGAGCCAAAAATAAATGAGAAAATACTGAAAAATGTGAGCGGTGTAACTCAGGTTAAAACTTAGTATTTCTTCCCTCTTCACAAAATAACCATGTCTTCTCCATTACAAATCCCCATTTCTCAAATCAACTTGATGCAAATCTGTTTTTTTTTTAATTCCGTGAAATGGATCAACAGTGCTGACACTATCAAAGGGGGAATATTCACACCTATAAAGATGACGAGCGGCCAGGAAACCACTGACTTACTGAACTTGTGAAGGATGTTGCTTCTGCCTTGACTTTAAATTAAAAAGCACTTCCTGCAGCAAATTTTCCTCAGACAGACATGCTTCCTGGGATAAAGTAAACGGCCTGAAAATGCTTATGCAAGGAGAGTTTTACTTCTTCCAAACTCCCATTAAATAATGTGTACTTATCTTTGATTACCGCCTATTTAAAAAAAAAAAAAAAAGCCACAGCTGAAATTGGATTAAGAACTTCTGCTGAAAACGATTTATTGCATAACATACAACTCTGACAGCCTGATTCTCCGGCCACCAACTGAGCCTTTATAAAAATCTACTGGGCAGCTGCCAAGTCAGCTCTTTTGCGTCTGAGCGTGTCACATTGCTGTTGTCAAGACAGCGGCAGCATGGGCTGGGACTTCCCCACGTTCATGGCTAAGCAGTGCAGTTAGGGAACCGTCCACCCTCCTGCCAGACAGTTTGTGCTTCAACATCCTCAGAAAGGCCCAAGATCACAGCAGAATCACCTCCAAGAATCCAGCAGTCATCTGGACGGACCATCTACCTTCAAGTGTAGGGAAGGGGGGAAAGCAATAAAGATAAAGTTACAAAGAAATGCCTGACTGGTATCTTCGAAAACCCAAGCAGAATTAAGGAAGACTTGGCATCAGCACCGCCAAGGGGCAAGTAGACAAGGACTTCGTTTGGGAATACATTAGTAACAAGTAGGTATCCAACGGTATTCTAACCGATCTGGATCTTTTCATCATTAAAGCCTTTTTAATGTGTGAAGAATACACCCCACCCCTCCCCCAAAACTCCCCAAATAGAACTAACCAGTAGAGCCGGCACCAGCTACATGCGGTGAATTACGATTAACAATTAAAAATTATGTTCTGAGTTGTGCTAGACACATTTCAAGTGCTCAACAGCCCCATGTCTCCCTACAGAAAGTGTCCATCATCCCCAGAAGCTCCCACATCTAACACGGTTCTAGAACAGTCAACTGCGTTTCTAGGACTGTGTGCTACTTCCTACTGCATTTTCATCATACCCTGGCATTCTTCAAAATATGTACAGGAGATACATAGCAGGAAGACTCCGGAATATTAAATACTTCTCACAAGAATCCAAGTCTAAATCTGAGTTACAGATACCCATACAATGCTCAGGAAAATGGCTGCACTCCTCTCCACTACGTTTTGTAGGGGACGTATGTAGAGGAAATCTGGAGATAAAGGACAAGACTCTTCAGTCTATAAAAGGAAGCCAGTAAAGACACACCACTTTTGCGTGCCTTCACATCATTTTCTAAGTTATCGCCCACAGAATAAAGGCTCCAGGAGGGACGCCAGGGTGGCTCAACCGGTTGAGCGCCCAACTCGATTCGGGCCCAGGTTGTGATCTCAGGGTCGGGATCGAGCCCCACATCGTACTCTGAGCTCAGCTTGGGGATGCTCGCTCTAGCACTCTCTGCACCCCCATGGCATGCACGCTCTCTAAAATAAATAAATAAATCTTTAAAATCCAGGATTAAGACTAGACACAAAAGCCAGTCCTCCATCAACCAATTTCCAAGCACCGACAGAGGATCTCCGAAACCACAGAGATCAAGCGCTTCCCCACCTCCTGCCAGGACCAGTCAAGGTTATGAGCCTCTACGGTGAGGGAGGCAGGGCAACTTCCACACTTCTGTTGTCTTCCCTGAGGCCCTAGGATGTTGCTGGGAACACTGTAAGGGTTCCTTCAATAGCTAGCTGAGGAGTGCTGGCTCTTAGGGTTCAGCAGTGCCCCAATTCCAGAAGTCTATATCCGCCTTTGTCATTCCCTCCAGCCCTCGGTAGAGGAAACAACCTGGAACTGCTGTGCACCCTGCCATTACAGGGACAGGTCTCCAGAAGCCATTTCCATGTCTGCTTCCCCCTCCGTGAGCACTTCGCACCACTGGGAAGCGTAGACCGTTACGTGGCAGGCCACGTCCTACGTGTGTCTTGCACATATTCCCCTCCCCATTTTACAACCCGCCTATGAAGTACTATCCCACAGATATCTGCAAATGACCAACCTTAGGCACAGGGGTGTTAAGATCCCACCCTAATTAGTCCGTGTTGAGTGCAGAGTACCTGCCGTGTGCCCAGTTTCTTTGTCCTCCTAGTGAGGAGCAAGGAGTCTAGCACACGCTATGTTATTGAAACCACTTCCTAGGAGTGAAAGCTTACTCAGAAACAGATGGAAAACAAGACAGTAGCCTCGAGGTAAGAGGGACCTCCATTCTAGGACTGTTTCCCCACATGTAGAAGAGTGACAGCCAACTCGAGCATCCACGAAAAACCTCCACAAGGCTGGACAACTGGCCCCATGGTGGACCCCACCTCCCAAGTCACTCCCAGGTGATGTGGACACTGGCAGCCTGGGGACCACACACTGAGAAACACAGGTGCACACCAGCCTGGCGGTGGGTTAGACTCCCGCCCTGCCGAGGAAAACAGTTCTCACTGCCATGGAAAGCAAGGTCATTGCCAAATCTAATGCAAGCTTTTCTACTGGAAACCTGAGGCCCTCCCCCCCACCTTTCCCATTTCCTGTTCCCAACCCCTTTTAACCAGGACTTTTCTGCCCTTCCCAATCTGT
This sequence comes from Mellivora capensis, assembly GCA_004024625.1. Classification (NCBI taxonomy): domain Eukaryota; kingdom Metazoa; phylum Chordata; class Mammalia; order Carnivora; family Mustelidae; genus Mellivora; species Mellivora capensis. Next base: position 42,618 of record PISX010006821.1, read on the forward strand.
AATGATCTTAATACCCATGACAACTAATGCATTTTCTTGACAATCTCCTCTCTCCTCTCCCCTGCCCCCACCTCCTTGTGGGATTCTACCTCAATTATCCCTCCTGCAGACTTCCTGGCTACCCACGATCTGAAATCCTAAAGCAGGACTTGGCACATTCTCATTCCCCTCCACTCCCTAAATCCAGGTAGGATGGTATTTGCCCTTCTAGGCCTCAGATACAGTCTTAAGACACACTCTCCTCTCCCTTCTTACAGAGGAAACCTTCCACAGTGACTGCAACCAACCAATCCCTAGTCTCACCATCCAACAGAAGGACGTGAGTTACTCTGGAAAATCATTAACCATGTCACTCCTTCTCCTACACCAATGCCACCCGTGGCTCCTACAGAGAAAATTTCCAAATTTCTTAGCGTGGGCTACAAAAATTCCTTTATAATCCACCCAACTTACCTTCTAGGCTGTAATACCCCCACAACTCTCAATTACCCCCACCCAGGACAAGTTCAACAAGAGGGGACAGCTAGCTCATCTTGCATCCAGATCTCAAAAGGAATTCCAGCAAACCTGAGTATTGGTGTTTATTAACTCAACGATCATCGTGACTCCAGTAATTCCACAGAAAATGGAGAGTGGCCTTTCTGAATGCACCAGTAAGAGTCCATTCTCAATTCACTTTCTTATCAATACTGTGGTACCAAGAAACACAGTCAATGGGGCTCAACGGTCAATTAGAATCCATTTACCACCTATGGCTGTTTCAGTATTCACCCACATCTCTTGGGGTTTACAGGACATAGAACGCAGGATTCTATGTTGACCAGGACCCTCTGTACAAGTGAACAGTGGTTTTCAAACAGACAGATTTCCTACAAGTTCATCTAGTCCTAAGCCAGTCACAAGATTTAACTCATCACGATGTCACACTGGTGTGCAGGGCATCATTATTTCTGCCACCTAAACAAAACTGCAAACCCTCCTTGGTTCCCGCATCCGAGCCAGTTCTAACATTGCTCCTTTTTTTGCAGGACAAGAGTTCCTGCCGTTATTTAGCTCTACAAAACCTGACGTACCAGTGTAAAGGATCAATAAAGGGACTCAAGGGACTCATGGGGGGCCTGGGTGGCTCAGTGGGTTAAAGCCTCTGCCTTCCGCTCAGGTCATGGTCCCAGGGTCCTGGGATCAAGCCCTGTATCAGGCTCTCTGCTCAGCGGGGAGCCTGCTTCCCAACCCCACCCCCGCCACCTGCCTCTCTGCCTACTTCTCTATTTGATCTCTGTCAAATAAATAAAATCTTTTTAAAAAATTAAAAAATAAAGGGACTCCTGCTCACCTATGGTTCAGTCCCGGGGCTGATCCCCACCCAGGGGACACTACATGCATATGATCTGATTTTAAAGCAAAGCTGTTAGGAAAGCAAATATGGCTATCTGGAAGCAAAGTCCTGATTCTTCCTCTGCTGACATTTCACAGTGAGAAGAGAAAATCCATGTTATAAGCAACATGGATCTAAGTGGAAGCTTACCATTTACACTTCAGGCAGGAACTGTGAAAGAATCAAGCAGAAGTAGGCATGGGACAATCTCACACACAGTGGGAAACCACTGGAGAGTTTTGAGCAAAGAAGGAACAATTTGATTTACATGTTTTAAAAGTTTCCCCCAGGCTGCTCTGTTGAGAATAAACCATGGTGGGGTGGGGTGGGCTGGGTGCGTAGAGAAACAGGGAAGGAAGGTCTCAATAACCACCTGCCCAGGCCGTAAGGCCCAGGGTGGTAGAGTGGAAGCTGCTGCTTCTGGTCACATTCTGCCAACAACTTGGTGCTTATCTATAACGGGGCAGGGGGGAGTCAAAGATAAACTCCAAAATGTTTCATCTCTATAAATGGACTTACCTCTTGCGAGGGGGGTGGGGAGGGTGGGGGAACCTCGGGGAAGAAAGGCACTTCTGAGAAGAGGGCTCTGGAACAGACAGAAGGGAGGAACCAGAGTTTCATTTTTAGACTTCTTAATCAGAGTTACCTATAACCTGCCCGAGACGAGAGGTCAGAGTTCAGGCCATGGGTCAGGACCAGGGATCAGAGTATCGCCCAGCAGCTGGAACATCAAATTTCTTGTACCCTCATTTGCTCTTGGCAGAAAACACAGTTTACCTGTCCCTGTGAAAGTTAGGAATGAAGTCAAACGAAGGGCTGGCTGACCTGGACAAGTCATTTTATGGCTATCAAGGTTTTTGGAGTCTTAGGAAAAACGAGGCTTTAAAACAGTGAGGGAAGGCAGAGGGGTGAGCATGAAGAAAATGGAGGTTTGAGCTCAAGAGTCATTCTGCAAAAAGCCACTTGCCACCACAGCCCTGATTCACCACAATGGCAGGTCAGTAATGGGGCAATGATCAGCACAGGGGACACTAGAGCTCATCAGCTGGTGCTGGTAAGAAAATCCTACTCAGCCATGTGAAGCCCTAAATAAAATCAATCTCTGTCATGCACCCCAGAACATCCCTTCTTCTATGTACGCTTCACATGCAAATAAGAAAAAGGATGAACATCCACCCAGAAGCAGTGACAGGCAACCAAGGAGACACTGGCCTGAGGCCTGGGCTCACAAGTAGTCAAAATATGGTCCCCAGACAAAGTTGTGTGTGGAGATCCAAGCTACAACCTGTTCCCCCTCGAGTGAAGGATCCAGAGCGGGCCCCTTGTGGATGCCAGCTACCGGCTGAAGCCAGACAGAAAAGCCTAACACTACAAGATCCAAAAGGCATAAACCCTCAGACCTGGGGGAAGAACACAGAAAAACAGTGCCTGGTAAGGGATGAACATCTTTGTTTTCCCCACTGCCATGAGCCACACCCCGCTGCTACCCCTGGGCTGCGTGCTTCCTCTCAGCAAAACCTCCAGCCCCTAAGCCAAGATTCTCACCTTTTAAAAATACTCCTTTACTGGGCTTACCAAAAAAAAAAACCCCATATTCCTGTCTTCCTAATAAGTCAGTCTTTCTCGTCTCCATCGTGGAGGACTCGTGCTCAGGTGTGAGCAACCCCAGAAGCTCTTCTCTAGAATGCTACGTGTCAAGCTTGGCTGCCTTGGAACCCCCCCCCAAGAGCTATAATAAAATACAAACCTCACCCCCACTCTGACTTAACCAGGTCAGGGTTGTGGCATGTGCCCAGAGGCTTTGATAAACCCAGATTCACAGCTCTAGAACTCAGACCTGGGACCATCCATTTATGGACACGTGCACCCTGGGTAAAAGGCTCCATTCACAACTGCCCAACATCAACCCTTCTACGCATTTTGAGCCTCAGTAATTGTGGAGCAATTGTGAAGCTATGAACACAGTAAGAAACTCATGTAAATAATAAGAAAACCAGATAACTAAATAGATAACCAGAATGTCCTAATACACTTTATTGTTTTTACAGAAATTCTCAAAAAGATTTCAGCATTCTCTTAAGAAAAAAAAAAGTTATTAGCAGATACTCGAGCTTTCGTTCCTTGAAACATAAACCGAGCCACTAGTAGCTTGAAGGAAACAAACTACTCAAAGTTTCCAGAGTTCCCACTGAATGAGGGAAGCCCTGCGTGTCTGAGTCAGAGATGGGTTCTAGTTTGCCAATAATAAATACAAAAATAACATCTCAGTACAAGTAGCAGGAAACCAGGTTAGGGCTGCTTGTGGATTTAATTCTGCAAGGAGGGACAGATTTGAAACGTGGATGATCTCTTTTAAGGTTTTGTGTGGTTTTTTTTTTTTTTAAGATTTTATTTATTTATTTGATAGAGATCGCAAGTAGGCAGAGAGGCAGGCAGAGAGAGAGGAGGAAGCAGGCTCCCTGCTGAGCAGAGAGCCTGATGTGGGGCTTGATCCCAGGACCCTGGGATCATGACCTGAGCTGAAGGCAGAGGCTTTAACCCACTGAGCCACCCAATCGTCCCGAAACGTGGATGATCTCTGACCCAATATCCCATCACAGGGAACAGAAGCTAAACCAAGATCAATTTCTTAGAAGGAGGAGGTAAAAATTATAAAAGCCTCCACAGGTTCTTTGACTTTTTCTTCTCATTTATCCAAAACTCAAGCTACTGCCAAATAACCCCTGGCCACAAGTGAGGCTTCTATTCCTCTCCCTGCACAGTCTGAGCGGGATGGTCAGGCTCTACATTCTGGAAAATCTCCTGTTAATCTATAATTCCATTTTTGTCTCCAGAGAGACTCACTGGCCTGCAGGCTCTCTTCTTGTTCCTGACATTCCTCAGTTATCAGGGTAGCTCTCAAAAAAACCTTCTCCAACCCCGGAAAAAAACGTGTGTGCATGCACACACACACACACCTGAGAAAATAGATCTTGTCCTTCCAACGGGACAATAATGGATGGATTTTATACTTAACACTGATGTAAAACTCAAGGGTGGAGGACAGAAGGTTTGGGGGAGCGGAGACGGTCCTATATAAAAACACAAAAATTTTTAATGGCCAGACAAACTTCTCAGACCATTTTACAAAAAAGCCCTGACCTCAAAGAAAACACTCTGCAAAGCTACCATGCATGCCCACACAAAGAAACACAGCAGGCACTCCCCAAGGGCCAAAATAAAATGCTCTCTAGTAATTACCATAAATAGAAAAGGAGACTGGCTTCCTGAGTCAAGGGTACAGAGTACAAGAAAAACCACCAGCAACAAAAACATCATAAACAAAATTACTCGGGAGGAAGGCGGAATTGCTTCTCAGTGAGATGCAAAGAAACACATCTGGAAGAGCCTTCAACAAGAGGACAGGCCTATGAGCCTACAGGGAGGGCTGAACGCGCTGCCACCTTCCTTAAATACAGAAGCAGAATGCAATGACCATTCATTTTTTCCGGCACAAAAAAGAAAAGTTTCTGAAAAACCCAACAAATAGACTACAGCTTAATATTTGAGAAGAGATTTCTCATTACTCTGGGCATTTATTATTTCTCCTAAATTTGGTACAATTTCCCCAATCAATTCCCATTTCCTGATTTTTTTTAAATCAATAAAAAAAAAATTAGAGATCCTCCCTTAAAAAAGAGCCTGAGAACCTCTCAAATTGAGCACATGAGGCAATTGCCCATCAGATCAACCACACTAGCTCCCACTGTGCTTATGAGGTTATCGGTTTGAAACTATGATTTAAGTTCATGGACATGTACTGTATAAATCATATCCAAAATGAACCTCTGATTGAAGAGAAGCAGCACAGAAAATACTAATGAGCGAAGGGCAGGAAAGCATGTCTGCACATTTGCCTCTCATAATCCTCACTAGCCTGTAAATTGTATTCATCTGACCAAGAATTGTTCTATTATGAAAACAGACATCTTCGTCACTGCAAAATTCAGTGTTCGCTCTGCTTACCATGTATGCTGGGCACCCTCTTTTATTTATTTATTTATTTATTTTTAAAGATATGAGAGAGAGAGAGAAGGGGGTAAGGGACAGAGGGAGAGAGAGTCCCAAGCAGACTCTGCACTAAGCACAGAACCTCGAGTGGGGCTCGATCTCATGACCCTCAGACTGTTATGTGAGCTGAAACCAAGAATCAGTGGTTTAACCCACTGAGCCACTCAGGCGCCCCTTCTGGGAAGCCTTCTAAGAGATTTACGTGAAATAAGGCATTGCTGAGGTAACAGACAGGTTCGCCAAGGCAGAGCCTGCTGCCTGGCTCCAACAGACCTTCCTCAGGACATTCTGGGGCGCTCTCCCTAGTGATCATCTTTCACTTTTTTCAAAGCCTTTCTGCTCAGTGCGGACAGGAGTCTGGAGCCTTCTCTCTTATCTTAACCTCTAGAAAGAAAACCCTGAAAACTATATACCTTAAAATGGTGAAAATGGTGAATTTTACCTCAACATGTTACCTCAATAACAACAAAAAGAACTAAGGATGTTAAATTTGCTAATCTCAAAGCAAATTCTACTTAAAATTACTTTGAGATACTGAGCACAAGTACTGAGGTAACTGGTATTTTATTCCATGTGGAAGTTCTAAAAATAAGGTTACTGGCAAACGTGAGTTTAAAAAGGCTTGTAAAACATCCGCGAGTATTCAAAACAAACCAATCACTTTTTACCAAGTAAAAACAATTTCTCAATACAAAATAAACCATTAATATTGCAGCCTACATGAACCAAAACATGAGCTTATTTTGGTTTTAGGTTCACTAGAAACTTCTGCCAATGTATTGTCGAAATTTAAAAAAAAAAAAAAAAAGTCTACAGACTTATATAGGGAATATATAGGGAGGCATATAGAATATATAGGGAAGACAGTTCCTTCATAATGCATACTACTTCTGGAAACCCACAAACTTCCTCTTCACAAAGGGCAGGACAGGGCTGTGTGGGATTTGCTCCCCTCTAGAACCAGAGCCATTGCCTGGCCAACAGTAGTGATCAAACCTACAGGAAGGGAAGGAGCAGGAAAGATTCCGTCATTCAACGACAGAATGGTCTCAACCAACATTCTAGACTTTCAGGATTTCCTATTTTGCATCTCCACTGTGGTCTGCAGTGGTTTGAACCCATCTCCTAAATACTCTTTAGCACTTCTTTCTCCCATAACTGTCATCCTCTGGCTCTTCTCTTATCACGATACTTCTCAAATACTGCCTTTGTAATTAATTTTCTTAAGATTTTTATTTACTTGAGGGAGCGCGAGCAAGCATGCATGTGCATACCTGGGGGTGCACAGAGGGAGAGGGAGAAGCAGACTCCCTGCTGAGCACGGAGCCTGAGGTGGGCTCCATCCCAGGACCCCCGAGGTCAAGACCTGAGCCAGAATCAAGAACTAAACCCTTAACAGAGCCACCCAGGGGCCCCTCAAATACCACCTTTTGAACAAAGGCTTCTAGACCATCCTACCAACACAATCTAAGTAACTGCTTCTGCTTGCTTCACAGGACTTCTCACCCATAAAATGCTCATTTATCAGAGGATGGGGTACATGGTTTTCTAAATTACCAGCTGAATTCAACCTGTAATGCAGCAAAATCTGCTAATATTCAGTATATGACCCCGGGACAACCTGGGTTGGAACTGCGCGGGTCAGACGTAGACACAAATATTTTTTGCAATAAGCACAGGAGAGGACTGTACATGCGTTTTCCTTAGGATTATCTTGACATTTTCTTTGCTCTGGCTTACTTTATTGTGAGGACACAGTATTTAATAATGTAACACACAGAATACTGTGTTAATCGACTTCATGTTGTCAGTGAGGCCTCCAGTTGGTAGTAAGCGATTACTTATGAAGTTCGGAGGGAGTCAAGAATCATACACAGAGGGCGCCTGGGTGGCTCAGTGGGTTAAAGGCTGAGCCTTCAGCTCAGATCATGATCTCAGGGTCCTGGGATTGGCTCGGTGGGGAGCCTGCTTCCCCCTCTCTCTCTGCCTGCCTCTCTGCCTACTTGTGATCTCTGTCTGTCAAATAAATAAATAAAATTTAAAAAACAAAAAACAAAAAAACACCATACATAGATTTTCAACAGCTCAGGGGGCCGGTGCCCCTAACCTCCAAGTTGTCCAAGGGTCCCCTGTATTTAAAACTTGATTCTCTAGGGTGAAACAGTTCTTTTTTCTAACCTAAAAAAGCAGGGGTCAAAGGAGTAAGTTAACTCACGTAGCTCAGACTCAAGCGTGAATCCCCACCTCCCTATAAAAATCACAGAATCTGGAGCTGCTTACAAGCCGCGTGATCATGCGGACTGACCTCACCAGTCTGTGCCCGAATGGATGCCAACCGCGTGCTGTCACACGGCGGGGCTGGCACAAAGACGGGGTTCGAGGAGAGGGTAGGCCTCCACAGTTAGTGAGGAACGAAGGAACAAACAGAACGCTTGGCCTGGTTTTGTCCCACGGCTTTTAAATTCCCACAAACTAGTGTCTGAAAACACCAACTTAACGTCTGGTTCTGGAAGTCCGAAGTTCAAAATCAGTTTCACCAGGTTATAACGGAGCTGTGGGGCTGGCTGGCCTGGCTTCTCCTGCCAGCTCTGAGGGGAGAATCCAGGTCCTTGCCTTGTTGCAGCTTCTGGTGGCCGGCTGTATCCGGTGGCTTGTGGACCCTTCCCCCAGCCCCTCAGCTTCCTCAGTCACTTTCCCCACCCCCTACTCTCCTTTTATAAGGATCCCTGTGATGACATTGGGTCCACCTGCGTAATCCAGAGTAACATCACTGGCACAAAGTGCCTCCTATACCACGTAAGAGGACAGGTTCGTGGCATTAGGACGTGGCTGTATCAGGGGCCCTTCTGGCGCCCACCAGAAAGTACGTGTTGGTATCTTCGTTTCTGAAAAACAGACCAGTAGCTGGAGACAAAAGACTCCTCACTGCTGAGCACGGCCACACGCACACTGGGATGTGTCGGGACAGAGCTGAAGGCCACCTTCAGCGCTCTGGGAGGACGTTTCACGAACACGCCTGGCAGAATGTTTTCCCCATTTGTTTTGCTTTTTAAGTCTAGATATACAATCAGTTCCTCATAAAGCAAGAACACCTGAATGGGCCAACAATGAAGAAGGGTGGAGCTCTCGGGCTCATCCAGAACCGCCATCTCTCAAAGCTTACACTGTGTTTCCCTAGAAACAGGGAAGTAACTGAGTGTTTCAATTGAAAAGACTTTTTTTTTTCCCTGCACTGAAATCAAGGCACCGCCCAACGGCTCTTCTCCAAAGTAGCACTCAAGCAGAAATTTTAATGAAGAATGTGTTGCAAATTTCTCAGACAGTAATGACTGGAATTAATCTCAAGATTTCTACTCTGAGACACACAAATGGAGAAGAAACACATGAAAATAAGCATTAGTCATGAGGGAATTCCAGCTGGAAACCACAGTGTGATACCACTTCACACCCAGCAGGATGGCTATAATCAGGCAGACAGTAGTAAGTGTTGACAGGAACGCGGAGAAACTGGATTCCTCCTGCGGTGTGGTGGTAGTGAAAACTGGTGTGGTGGTTGTGAGAACAGTTCGGCTCTTTCCTCAAAAGGTTCAAGGGAGTCGGCACAGGACCCAGCAGTTCCACTCCAAGTACCTACACCCACGACAGCTGAACAAACCGGCCGCACTAAAGCCTGCCCGGAAATGTTCACAGCAGCGGGATCTGCAGTGGCCCACACAACACGTGGAGACAGCTCAGACACCCATTCCCTGATGAACGGATAAAACGGGACGTGCATCCCCGAATGGAACTGCTGGACAATAAAACTGAAGGACTGATCTATCTCCCTAAAGTTGCCCTGTGCAAATCGCCTCTGCTCTGCTCCACTACATAAAACTCATAAAACTCCTTACTCTACTTTGCACATCCATCCGCCGTGAATCTAGGCTCAGTAGCAAGTCTGGAAAGGAAAACGCTGAAGTCGCACGCCACCTTTCCACTGCCCTGCCAGCTGGAAACGCGCCATCCCTGGTCTGTTCCCTACATGACAGGACCGCCAAGGAAACTACTTAATAGACATTCCGACAACCTCGTGTTCACAGCAGGTTAAGGGAGAGGAAGGAGAGAGCTGAGGACGGGGGAAGGAAGGAGATCCAGGAGTCCCCTCCGTGTGGCCCCCAAGGCCGCCCCCCACCATTTGGCCCACAGAGGCAGGTGCGTGACTCCTCGGGGCCTGCTGCTTTGGGAGTCGACATCTGAGCCAAGGGAAGAGGGGAAAGGGAAAAAAAGGTTCGCCTACAGTGACAGCACACGTATTACTAGGAAACCACGCGCAGACAGGGGACACTGTGACATGAATGTGGGGGAAGAATCTACATGAATGTGGGGGAACGGGGTGGGGGGAAGAATCTACAGAGAGTTTCTTGTCAACGACTCAAAGAGCTGTACTTGTTAAAACCCACGGCCTCACAGGAATCTCAGCTCGGCATGGTTGCTCAGATTCACAGCAGCCTTTAATGTGTTCTGTTATAAAGAATTACACGTCAATAAATTAATCTGAGGGTAAGAAACAAACAGGATTTCTGGGGAATGAGGAAGTGGGGGGGGGGGCCTGGGAAGACAGCAGTGAGGACAAGGCAGGCGCCTGGTGGGCAGAGCAGGAGTTCTCCGCTGTATCTGAGAGACACGAGGCAAACTATTTATGGGAGAAAAAAAAAAGAAGGGGGTGGGGGGGAAATAAAGGAAAATCAACCCAGGCTGCAAATACCTCCTGGCCTGAGACTGGGCACAGAAATTCGTTAAACGAGCACAGACACAGGAGTCTAGGCTCCTCCTGATCAACTCTCCAGCCAAGCTCCAGATGAACTTGTACAGAGAAATCTCCTGAGATGTGATCAGCAGAGGGAGGGGGGATGAGGGGGGTGAGAAAGCCTGGAAGAAGCACCAGGGAAAGTGACTCAGGCTGTCTCTCTCCCTGCCAAACGCAGTAGTTACTGATGCCAACATATCCCATTTATAACGCTGCACAAAAGCGTGTGCACAGAGGGACCACACAGCGACTTTTCAGAAGCCTAGAATAACTTCCAAGTTTAACCCATCAAGTGGTCATTCTTTAAAAACAAAACAAAACAAAACAAAAAAACCCCAGCAAATATAAAAGTGACGAATAGGTGAAGAGGCCTGGCTTCTAGAAAAGAGCTGCTTCTCAGAGGCTACAGTGTACACTAGGCCTGTGGGACACAAAAGCCCAGAACTCAGCACACTTGCGCCAAAATTTACATAGGAGGACAGTGTGGCCTAGAAAGCTAAGTAATGGTCAGAAAGCTTGTTTGCACTCTACTGGGAAGACGAGAGATGAAAACCAAGACCTTCCACTTCGTTATCAACAATGTCTTTTCTTGACGCTTCACTGGCCTGTGCTGGAAGCAAGGTTTTCTCTGGCTGGTCTCACACAAGCCTCCCCTCTGGCAGCTAGTCTTGGGAGAAGAACAGGGCCACTGCCCAAACTCAGAGGGCCTCTCCCCTAGTTAACTCAGACCCGCCTTTCGAGTGTTGACTGAAAATGTCTCCTGGCCTCAGAAAAGTTCTTCTCCTCAAACCGTTAGAATCTTCGAGCACTGTTCGCCTCTCAGAGCAAAATGCTTCCTCAGAGAGCCCCCAAAATGATCTGCTCTCCCACTAGACATGAAGCTCCCTGAGGCGAGCTCTTTGGTCCTCACGTGGAACAACCACCTCTTCCTTCACCACAAAGGTGACCTTCAAGTAATGGTGTCCACGGATATGGAAGCATTTTATTTATACCTAACACTAACACTCCTGTCAGTCAAGTGGGACAAGATACCAGCTTTATTTGCTTTCCATTTCTTTTGTTTAGGTTTAGTTTCTCCTGCCTTCAGGTGCGCTGGAACAGGCCCTCTCAGAGGACCTACCAGAACCTCACCCACTGGGGGGCACCTTTCTTTTCTAAGGTTGTGTAAAACACCTGATGGCTGTTTTGCATGAAAATGCAAAATTTTGGCCACAACAAATACTTGTTGTGTGAATATGAAATTTGCAGCCTGCTGCTTTCATTTCTGGGCCTTTGTCTGCTCCACATACCTTTAGACTAGGATCTGGGGAGGCCCCAACTTGTAACGTGATGGAAAGAATCCGAACCACCGTGACCAAATCCACTCATGCTCAGGAGATGGAAACCGTGTCACAGATACCACCCGGATTGTTTCTTATTTTAGGCTTTTTAAAAGTAGGAAGACCCCCCAAAAAAAGGAAAACCAAGTACATCTTAAGAGTCAACAAAATACGACAATTACTGAGCACCACTGGTCAGCAGCACCAACATTCCCCCATGGGCTATACGGTCTCCATGTTATTAATCCGGGATAGCTGGTAGGCAGACATGTAATTAATTAACACATTTAAGTAAATAACACACTTCCAGATAGAAATAGTGAGAAACAGAGTGAGCTAGACCCCAAGACTTGTGGTCGGCCTTCATCACGAATACAACAAAACACAGGGTGGGCACGGCTGGTGCCTGGCTCATATTCTAACCAATACAAGCAAGGCCATCATGTAGAATGTTCTCTCCAGCCCATTCTGCAGTCTTAGGGCCATCTGCCTCGACTCATGCCTACAGTTTGCTCCAACTCCGTCAAATCCTGGTCCTGAGTCAGGATAGATGCTGTGTGCCCGCAGACTGGATAAAGAAGGCCTGCAGGCTTACCCAACATTTAGCTCTCAGATATACTGGGCCCAGTAACCACCTGCAAACCAATTTCCAACTTTCATTGTGTCATGTGGAAGACAGAAGGTCACTAAAATGAGGAGTGACCAGGTGTGATGTCTGTGACAAAAAGATCAGGGGCCAAAGTGTGAGAAGAAACTTTATCATCAAAAACACAGTTAAGGGGCGCCTGAGTGGCTCAGTCAGTTAAGCATCTGCCTTCAGCTCAGGGTCATGGGATAGAGTCCTGCGTTGGGCTCCTTACTCAGCAGGGAGCCTGTTTCTCCCTCTGGCCTGCTGATACCCCTGGCCTGTGCATGCCCGTGCACGTGCTCATGCTCCTGCGCGCTTGCTCTCTCTCTCTCTCTGACAAATCTTTAAAAACAAAAACAAAACAAAACAAAAAGCAGTTATGTGGTGTTTGCCCTGTCTCCAAAATATGACAGGCAAGGATTTGAACTAGAAAAGTTGCCTATATGTGTTAAGATGAAGGGCAGAAAGAGAAATTATACTTTGGGATCCACTGTATTTGGTGGCTTTCCCTCACTGTCACTGATGGAGACGACACTGCAACCTGCGGAAGGTTCTGGAACTGGGGGCGGGGAGACCTGGGGGTCAGTGTTTCCTCTCATTCTGAGCTCACTTTACAGTATATCCCTTCCCTTTTGCTTCTGTGCTTCCTCAGGAGCAACTCCTGACTGGCAGGCCCAAACCCACCAAAGATCTTCTGCCAAAAATGCAATTATCAAGCTCCCAGTGCCAAAACCCAATCCCAATTCTAAAAACAGTGCTCTTTAATTTGTGCTCTACCTCCAGACTGAGCAACCCTGGAAATAGAAGTGGGAATTTTCCAACCTGGAAATAGTTCTGACTGAAACCTTCTCTCTACCCATTCTCTTTGGAATAACCCAGTTGGGCCTACTTCACTCACATGTGCCTAACTAGGGCACATAATGTGGTTGTGGCAGTGGATGGAGACACTAAAAATTCACCCACCCGCAAAATTCCATTCTCAGCTGGAACATCTTTGTTCAGCATCTTCCATCACCAAAAGGAAGTCACCATCTTGGATCAGAGAACAAAAGCTAAAACAGCAATTAGGTCCTTCAGAACTAACTGGTACAAATATACCCCATCACCCACAGATGAACTACAAACTCGTGGATAAGGTTTTCTTTTCCTTTAAAGCAAAGTGGTAAGTCAAAAAGCGAGTTCACATTACAGTATAGTCTAAGGAATCTCACTGAAAACGTTTTCCATCCCTAAAGCACATGCTGTTAACTTTAGAATTTATTTTTTTTTTAAGATTTTACTTATTTGTCAGAGAGAGGGAGAGAGAGAGCGCGCGCGAGCACAGGCAGAGGCAGAGGGAGAAGCAGGCTCCCTGCCGAGCAAGGAGCCCGATGTGGGACTCGATCCCAGGACGCTGGGATCATGACCTGAGCCGAAGGCAGCCGCTTAACCAACTGAGCCACCCAGGCGTCCCATGCTGTTAACTTTAAAAAACAAAACAAAACAAAAAACAACAACAAAACACCTTTTCAAACTGTGTCTTAGAGTTCCTCTCATGGCCTTAATTAAGGAGTCGTCAACTTCCAGCCTGTGTGCCTGAGATGGTATACTGCCTCTTTCTCGGGATAAATAATTGTTATCCATTTAAGTGGCTTGACTCCCTGTCCCCCCAACTACCCACCCACAGAAGCAATAAATAATGCAGAAAACCTCCGCAGCAAAACATACTCTGGTGAGCTCTTCCCACCCCATCCTCCCAGTCCAGCTGCTTCACATCTAGCTCTATGTTGTTCCTGTCTGCAAATGCTTGCTTTCTACCCTCTAATGGTTTTAATGAAGAATAAACCTGTTAACTTTGACTTTGACATTTTTATACTTGAGAAGAAAGCAAGAGCAGTTCTCTCTGCCCTTTCAAGTATAACTAAAAACAAAGAAAATCCACTAGTTAACATCTGGAACAAAATAGTAAATCAAATTAAAATGTTAAGCCATTTCTGTGAGCTTAGGAAAAGTTGGAAGCCGTCAATGAAAGCTTCCAAAATACATTTTAGAATACACTTCGATAGCCCCTTCCCCTCTAGCATTCTGCTATAATGAAGATTCAGAGAAGGCATACTTAAGAGAAGTAGTGAGATCTCCTTGTGCTATGAAATGGATTTCAAGCCACTACTACCAAGATACACAGTGTCAATTTTTAAGCCCCAAGCAGAATTATATATATATTTTTTAACAAAGTCGGTGTAATCAGTGTCAAACATCCCATTCTTCGTCTCATTTTCGTCCACATCTTCAAACATAAAACATTATGCAATATTCCCCCGAGACCTACAACACATAATGGGAACTAAACCATTTCTCATAAACGCTCACCAGTCCTGTGAGTGATCAGGGAAGGCAAAATGCTTTGGAAGGCTCAGAAGGTGCAACTACTTAGAAGAATGCTTACTAGCTTAAAATAAACCACCATTTCTCTTGTGAGCAAGCACATGATCTTCTCCCTTTCCACACACCCCTTCTCCGATTTTCATTAAAAACTTTGCATTATAGGGGAGCCTGGATGGGCAGCTCAGGTCCTGACCCCGGGGTCCTGGAACTGAGCCCAGTGCCAGGCTCCTGCTCATGGAGGAGAGATGGCTTCTCTCCTTTCCTCTGCCCCTTACCCCCGCTCACGCGCTCTCTCTCGCTCATTCTCTCTCAAATAAATAAAATCTTTAAAAAATAAAAATAATAAAGCTTTTTTTAAAAAACTTCATTATATCAACATAATTCCTTTTCTTTCTATCCTGAAACGATTGAGGGTAACTTACTTGCCCTAGATTCCTCTTTTCCCACATCCTCACTGTACACATAATTTAGACCAAAACTCTAAGCCCCAAATCCTTAAATCTAGTAGCTACAGAATATTTAGCTTCATAATGTGTCCCCATGTACTGACTCAGACTACTTAATCACCTAATGGCTCAGGTGAGGAGAATCGAACAGTGCTTTTAGGACATCACCTGGCTTTTTCTGGATACACAATAATCAATGCCCTAACTTTGACCACTGTATTCAAAATCTATTTGGAATTACCAACATCCAAATGTTTGCATCCACTGGGTACATTCAGGACAAATGAAACCAAGTAATACAAGTTTTTTTCAACGGTGGCTCCACATACCCTCTTCCCAGAGAAAGGACGAGAAATTCTTTGCTTGGTTAAATACACAGGTGCACCAACTACATGCAGAAAAGCAGGAAGGAAGGAGGAAAAAAGCCACACCACAGCTGACTAATCTGCCCTCCAAACCAGAGAACCATCAGCTTGTTAATTGAATCCAGAATCTGGGAAAGCCAAGAAAACTTAAAAGGGATGCATTCATAACAAGAGGAGGAGACTCAGGGATTTAATTACTTCCACTATACATGACAATTAAGAATAAATGGTGGAAAACCACAAGACAGCAGACAGTGAAGGAAAAAAAGTTAAAATGCTGATTGCCATTAGCGTTAACAACAGGAGTTTCTAACACCTTCTTATAAGCTACTGTGTCATAAAAAATGAAGTACTCTTCCTAGTGAATAAATGAATCCATTAATGTAAGCCAGGGTCTTCAGAAAGCACATTTTAAGTCCTTTAAGCCACCAAAAGTCACTTTCCCCAAATAGAGGCTTCAAAGCGGGATGGAAATTGTCTTAACCTCTTCAAAGCTTCCAGTCTACATACGACGACACAACACAGAATGGAATATTACCTGCCAAGAAACTCATTTAATAAAAAATTCATTATTTCAAATACAAACAGCAGAACAACAAAGGCAACAAACATTTACTGAGTTCACTCACCGCGGATGTATCACCACAAGTCAGTCTCAGGACCACCCCGTGAGGGGCCCCTGGGTGGCTCAGTCTTAAGCCTCTGACTCTTGCTTTTGGCTCCGGTCATGATCTCGCGGGTCCTGACATCCAGCCCCGCGGCAGACAACCCGCTCAGCACAGAGTCTGCTTGACATTCTCTCCCTCTGCCCCTCCCCTCTCATTCTGTTTCAAATAAATAATCTTTAACTTATAAAAAAGAAGAGAAAAGAACAACCCCCGGAGAGAAAGGCTAACTTGACCCAGACTGCAGAATTTAGTCCAGAGCAAAGGAGAGGGGGCACCTGGGTGGCTCAGTGGGTTAAGGCCTCTGCCTTCAGCTCAGGTCATGATCCCAGGGTACTGGGATCGAGCCCCGCATCGGGCTCTCTGCTTAGCAAGGAGCCTGCTTTCCCCCTCGCTCTCTGCCTGCCTCTCTGCCTACTTGTGATGTCTGTCTGTCCAAAAAAAAAAAAAAAAAAAAAAAAAAAAAAAAACCGCAAAGGAGAGGCTCAATCCCAGGA
Source organism: Mellivora capensis (assembly GCA_004024625.1). Classification (NCBI taxonomy): domain Eukaryota; kingdom Metazoa; phylum Chordata; class Mammalia; order Carnivora; family Mustelidae; genus Mellivora; species Mellivora capensis. The sequence continues at coordinate 59,113 of PISX010006821.1, forward strand.
GTTCCCTTCCAAAACAACCTCCCTAAGTGAGCCGCAGCTCAGCCTTCTGGTCTACCCAAAGCTCCATGAACCCAAACAGAACAAAGCAAGCTGGAGGCTCTATTAAACCAGTACCCTTATCCATGCTACCCTAAAACAACATAACCAAGTGGAAATCCTCTTTAGAAAATTTCCATCTAAAGGGAATAAAGTCAAATCAAACCTTTTAAGTGTAAGTTCATAAAAGCGAAAAAATTTATATAAAGCACTGATGGGGTTTTATTTCATTCCCAACAGGACAATAAACTGTCGTCTACGTTTAATTATAAATGCAATTTTGGTTGAATCATACTCCCCCCAACCCCAGGACTTGGACTACTTTCCGATACACTAAAATTCATATCAAAAGCTCTTTCTCCATTGCACAGGCAAAGACAGGAAGACGGCAACTACACCAAGATAAATGGATAACCTTGACCTTCAGACTTTCACTCCAAAGACAAACCAATTTCTAATGTTTTCAAATTGGGGTGCAGCTCCAACCATCAGAGAAGGCCTCCAACCCAGTTATTCTAAACTTGTCACGGGGAGCAGAAACTCTCAGTGGTGAATTTTTATGGTTCCACAAGGGATTCAGATGCTCATCCGTGGTTAAGAATATTAAACCACACTGCATTCCTGAATCTACTCTGGCGCCTCTTGGTGTGGGGGGGCGGGGATTACAAACAGTAGCAATACAGACAGAACAGAATCACTTTTGGTGCACAATTTACAATTTAGTTTTCTAATTAAATTAGGCTTTGACCAAAAAAAATATTTAAAAAACTATCAACTATCCTTGTTTAAAAGGATAATCCAAAAATTTTTAAATGATCATCTAAAATAGCAAATAATCCAAGTCCTCAGAAATGTCTGATGTTATCAGTAGCAATTTAACAGCTTCAGTTATTAATAAAATTATGTATCTATTGATGTCCTGTGCATTACAATAGGGAATTAAAACTATTTTAGCTCATGAAGACTTGAGTATTACAGAAAACCTGAGACCAGGGAAAGGGCGGATAAGCTAGGATTAAAAATTTTCTGGAGATGGACGCCTGGGTGGCTCAGTTGGTTGGACGACTGCCTTCGGCTCAGGTCATGATCCCGGAGACCCGGGATCGAGTCCCGCATCAGGCTCCCAGCTCCACGGGGAGTCTGCTTCTCCCTCTGACCTTCTCCTCGCTCATGCTCTCTCACTGCCTCTCTCTCAAATAAATAAATAAAATCTTTAAAAAAAAAAATTTTTCTGGAGAACATGTATAAAGTAATATAAAAAGCCACATAACTAGGTAGGATAGAACCAATCAAAATAACTCCAACGCCGAATGATTTATACTTGTGGAAAGAAACAGATGTTTTACTTCTAAAATCAGAGAAACTGTAGGCTGGGAAGATTCTGAAATTAGACTGCGATGGTCATTCTACAACCTGGAGAGTTCACTAAAAATCACCAAATGATATTCTTCTTTCTCTTTTTTTAAGATTTTTATTTATTTGACACAGAGAGAGAGAAATCACAAGTAGGCAGAGAGGAGGAAGCAGGCTCCCCGCTGAGCAGAGAGCCCGATGCGGGACTCGATCCCAGGACCCCGAGATCATGAACTGAGCCGAAGGTAGAGGCTTAACCCACTGAGCCACCCAGGCACCCCCAAACAATACTCTTTAAATGGGTGGCTTGTAGGGTAGGTAACTTACATCCCAATAAAGCTGTTTAAGATAAACACCAGAGAGCACATCAGACTTTCCTGTGAACCATATTTCCAAACAAAATCTTTCAAAAAGTTGTTTTTCATGACAACAGCTCAGTCAGTCAGAGCTACCCACACTCCATGGTCATTCCCAATACCAATGGAATGGAGGAAACCAATTTTATGCCAATGTATTCAATCTCAGCCACATGAAACAGGAGAGAATGCCAGGGAGGGTATATACCCAAGCTGAAAACAAAAACAAAAACGAGCAACAACAACACAAAGTCAGTGAACATCTCCCTCTCTCATCTACTTTCCAAAACTGCCTTAGGGTTGACCACTACTTTACAGTCAACAACGAAAGTGAATTTAACAGCCACCATTGGAAACTATAAAATCACCACCTACTCCCAAGTGTGACAGAATATCCTACACTTGCCCTAAAACTCAAGCAGACATTACACTGGATCCTGTAATACATTCGCATTATATTAACATTAAATAAGCATTAAATAAAAACTGAAGATCCAGGGCAAGTGCCAAACAGTGAGGGGTCACACTGTGGTGAAAGCAACGGAATGGCTAGCTGGCCCCGTGATCTGTCTCTCTCCCTGGAGGTCTGGAAGGATAGCCCGGACTAACGCTGATGCCCAGATCAGCAAGGTCAGCAGCGTGTAGCTTAATACTCCAAAGCTACTTAAAAGGTCCTCCCAGGTAAATCTAAAAGCAGCATTCATCAGAATGAATGACCAGAAATGAGTCAAGGACACCAAAGCCATTCTCCAATTATAAATTGCTTTGTTTTTGAATTTAACAACCCACCTCCCGCTCTTCCTTGTCCAGGAGGCTTACAGGCTTGTGCTTACTATGCCGAGATCAACGTGCATTAGTCTAAGCAATCTGATCTTAACCAGACCCTGCTTCTGTCACAGATAACTGAAGGGCAACATTAACTCACATAACATCTGCTAACTGTTGGAGGGCACGGTGACAGGATGGCGAGCCGCCCTTCCCCGCTCCAAAGACACTGATGAAACCATACTAAGAATGGGCCTCTTTGATGTACAACAGCCTAATTTTACACCAAGAGGTGATCGAACTCTCAGGACGCCTCCAATCCTTTAACCTGACCTCAACCCAGCTTTGGGGGAGTTTTAAATACGATATTCACCACCTCTGAATTCCACCAGCAATAATGATGCCCACCAAAATTACAAGACCGATTTGGTTACATTTGAGAACTTAATGACCCCCTTCCTTTGAAGTGGAAAAATCCCAGAAATCACAAAACCAATTACAAAAAGCATTCCTAACAGCTTTTTCCTTTTATTTAAAGTAAAGCAGCTTTTCACACAACAACCCTCATTATTTTACCTGCCTAGGACTTAGGGCACCTATCATCGAGCATGGATATAAATAAACTGTAAAATCAAAGCATCTAACAGTTGAATAATTTAGTACTAGTACTAAATGACTGAAGTAAAAATAAACAAGGAAACAAATGAAATATCGGGGTGAAGAAAGGTCACAATACATAGTAATGTTCACTTTGAAGTAGCAGAGAATTATTTGAATAATCCTATGGAAAAACTATCTCCTAACTTTTTCTGTAATTTTAAGAAAGTAGGAAATCTCACAGAATGTCTCCATGAATTATAAGAGTTAAGTAACACATAAGACTTGCCAAGAAATTTTTTTATAATATTTTATGTATTTTCTTAATAGGGGGAGAGAGGGCTGATAAGGAATTTGAGAGGCAGGGAGGGGGGTTGTGGGGGGTAGGGAAGGAAAAATGAAACAAGATGGGATTGGGTGGGAGACAAACCATAAGAGACTCTTAATCTCACAAAACAAACTGAGGGTTGCCAGGGGGTGGGGGTGTAGGGATAGGGTGGCTGGGTGATGGACAATGGGGAAGGTATGTGCTATGGTGAGTGCTGCGAAATGTGTAAGCTTCATGATTCACAGACTTGTACCCCTGGGACAAATAATACATTATATGTTAATTTAAAAAAAATAAAAATGGGGGGGGAGATCGAGCATGCATGCATGCGTGAGGGGGGAGGAGAGGGAGAGAATCCTGAGCAGACTCCCCACTGGGTGCAGGGCTCCCACCGCACCACAGGGCTTGATCCCAGGACCCTGAGATCACAACCTGAGCCAAAATTAAGATGGATGCTTAACCGACTGAGCCGCCCAGGCACCCCAAGACGTACCTAGACTTTAAAAAACAAAAAATGTATACTTGGGAGTAAAAAAAGGAGTAATTACCTCTTTTTTTTCTTAATCCTAAGGCAATAGTTATGAAAATGCACTAGACATTGAGGACATTCAGCATTTTACTAGAAAGTCAGGAGTTAATAAATTCTAGGCACAGTGGATAAGTGGCTAGCTGAAGATCTAGAAGTCGGACCCCGCTGGGTATAGGTCTGCTTTGCCCCAGGTTCCCATACGTACCCGTCCTCTGGGGCTGTTCCAGAGGTTCCACAGACCTGAAGGAAGGGGGAACTGCTCAGTTCCCCAGGGCAGGGGGTTGGCAGTGATTCAAGTCACTGCCCTGTGAAACGCTAGACAGCCAATACAAAGAAAGAAGCAAAAAATTATTTTAAGACAAGACTTGAAATGAGAGGAGCAGCACATGCAATGTGCTTTGGGAACGGTTTCTGGTTTGTTTCTTCATATTTCAGCCTACTAGACGAGAAAAAGTGGAAAACTGATAAACATAAAATGTTAATAATTATCAGAGTGGCACAAATGTCGCTGGTTTTCTTTTCCCTTTTTTTTTTCCAAGCATTCACAGATTTTAAATGCTCTAAATTAGTTCCAGATTAAAATAAATTACTCGTGTGCTATAAAAGGCTACTTTAAATAAACCATACACAAAATCGAGTAGCAAACTGTACCCGATTCTGTTCTTCCTCTCTCAGTAGTTCCTAATGTTTTAGACATTTCTCAGTACTGCCCACCCTCTTGGTAATATAATCAACGTACTTTCATCTGCTACAACATTTACTGAGCATCCATCAATGAAGGTACTATGAGGAGACTGGGCACTACTCCCAACTCAGCCTTTCATCAATGTGATTTCTCATCTCCACTCACTACAGCATAATGGCTAACCCAGCTATCAATGGCAAAATTAATGGGCCTCCCTTCAGCAATTCCTAGAGTACTTTCTTACTCAAAGAGATTCTATACGTAAATATAAACTCTAATGACAAAACAGAAGGCCCAGCCAACGGAGTGTGGGTCGGTCTTGTTTACCGAGCACCTTCGGTGTGGACAGGCAGGACCATGGAGACGAGGCGGCGTTTCTGGCAATTAGAAGGTTTGATGCTGGGACCTGCCCGGGACTTGACCACTTCCCTATCTGCCGCAGAGAAACTGAAGCCCACGTGCTTAAGGAAGCCTCTGAAGATCTTACATCTGCTGCTTCAAAGAAAAAATAAAAAAATCGTAACTCCCTTTAAGAACAATTATTTTTTATTTTCCACTCAAAATGAGGCAGAGCGGGAAAGAACGTGGGGTGGAGGGAGGAGGCTCGTTTACATAAACATGAAGTATAGACAACAAAAAAGAATGGGCCACAGAGAAGATACGAGTTCTGCTAGAGCAGTTCATACTTTTCCATTGACAAGGAAACATCTCAGAACCGTACAGAAGAAAAATCATCAAGGACTTTTACGTAACAGTGAAAATAACACTTTTTCTAACATGACATGGGCAGGAAGGATAGCATAGGTACAGAAGAAAGTATTTCCTTTTGAAAACAGTCTCTTTCTCTTCTTTTCTTTCTTTCCTTTTTTTTTTTTTTTTTTAAAGAGATAAAGGGTCAAGCATCTGCCTTCAGCTCAGATCACCATCTCAGGGTCCTGGGATCCAGCCCTGACTCTGGCTCCACGCTCAGCAGGGAATCTGCTTCAACCTCTCCCTGTGCCTGCCACTCCCCCTGCTTGTGCTCTCCCCCTGTCAAATGAATGAATAAAATCTTTTTAAAAATTTTTTTAAAAATAAAAAAAGAGATAGATAAAGGCCGATGAGTTTCTATGGTATTCATTAGTGTTGCGAGCCTGCCTCAAGGGGACCAAGACTTTGACAGAGATTACATTATCATGGAGACACAGACAGGTCCCAACACATGGCTTGGAAGGAAAATTCCATTACTATCCTACAGGGCATGCCTAGGTGACTCAGCCAGTTCAGAGCCTAGCTCTTGATTTGGCTCAGACCATGATCTCAGGATGCTAGGACTGACCTAAGCCAGGCTCCACACTCAGCAAGGGAGTCTTGCCTGACATTCTCTCCCTCTCCCTCTCTCTCTGCCCCTCCTCCTGCTCTATCTCACATAAATAAAAAATACATCTTAAAAAAAAAAAAATACCCTACAGGAGACTTCAGGACTAGGCCAGTCACAAGCTCACCTAAGATCTGAGCGTGTTGTCTAAAACCATCTCACACTCATGCTTTTCCCACTGAAGAGGAATCAAGACACATTTCTGACCTGGAAGGAACTACGAAGAACCAGAATAAAGACTGTGACGTCAACACCACAAATCTAGCTTCCCTGGGGCAACACCATCCAGTCACGCAAACAAAGACTGCCTGGGACAAATCAGATGTTTCCAACATGTTGATTCCATAACTCTTCTAATATTCATCCACTAAAAAGTCCATTCAAAGCAAGATGGGGAGTAGACTTTACAATCTGGGGGTTCGGGGACTCAGCACGCCAACTGCAAGGAATCAAAACTAGCAGCAGACTGTGTGCTCATCGCTAGTCCCAAGTAGCCGGTCAACAGCATGCCCAGGTAATGAAAAGCAAAGTTATCGAAGGCACCCTTTGTCTTAGGTAAGCCACAGAATCAGGATGAGGCCCGAACGCCAGTCCTTGATGCTTCGTCTTCTGTGACCTCACTGGGCATCAGTTTTCTCCATCTGAGAAGAAGGGACACACAGAGAGGAAAGGGCACACCACACACTTTGGAGACACCCGAGCCCAGCATCTGCATGACCGGAGATAACCCTACAAATCTGGAACACAAAGAAGAGGGGTGATCAAAAGTCTCAGAAATTGATTTGTATGTGTGCCCTGCTGAACCACTCTCAAAACTGAAAATAAGTTAACCTTTGCCTGGCAAAAGGAACTTGCTCGAAGTCCAGCGCTTGCAACACTGGTTCCAGATCCTGGCGGGATCACAATCAACCCGGACAGCATGCTAAAATGCATAACCCTGGTTATGCGTTAAAATGCAGTTAACGAGCTTAAAAGTTTTTACTTTTTAACTAAACCACAACAACCATGACCCTGTACTTTATGCATGAGCCAATGCTGGAACAGAACACCGAAGGGGGTGTGTTTGTAACAAACTCCAGAGAGCTGTTTTCAACATTTGGGAATTAGTTCAACATTCTTTTCCCAAGCAAAATGGTTTCCTTCCAAAAGTCTTAGTATCTACCATTATACACAGGGATTTACAAATGTTATTTGAAATGTATGCTTAAAATGTATACTACAGTTCTAACTAAATGTTAGTGATTATTCATTTTTGAGGTTCACAAAAGTAGTTCATTCCAAAACTTGACAAGCCAAAATATTTAATCCTTGGATCCCTATTTTTAACAACACGCTGAAATTTTAGAAATAGTGTCATAAAACACGCAAGTGAAGAACTTCGACTTGACATACTTTTCCTTCCCTCCCAGAGGCAATCTACCCACAGCACTGCCCCCCTCACCCTGGGGCCCCTGCCACATTTCCAGAGTTTCAGCCATAGACGCCCCACCACCCCGACCACAGTTTTCACAGACCAGTCTCCTCCTCCGGGGTGATGACGGGGCCAGGCTCTGCACAGTCGCATCTCCCAAAAGGCAGAGGAGGACACAGTCCGTTGTAACTGCTGGTCAGGAACAACAGAAAGCAGTCATACAGGAAGGGTGAGCCGGGGGGGTGGGGGGGTGGAGATAAGGAATCAGGGGCTCTTCTGCACACTCCAGCAAGGACCATGGATACATCAACATCTAGGGACATTCAGCATAAGAGGAAAAACTAGAGAACGGTCAGAAACAGGAAGAGAACAGGGGCGCCTGGGTGGATTAGTGGGTTAAAGCCTCTGCTTTCGGCTCAGGTCATGATCCCAGGGTCCTGGGATCGAGCCCCACATCGGGCTCTCTGCTCTGCAGGGGGCCTGCCTCCTCCTCTCTCTCCCTGCCTGCCTCACTTGCCTACTTGTAATCTCTGTCTGTCAAATAAATAAATAAATAAATAAACAGAAACAGAAACAGGAAGAGAACAAAGGAAGGGAATAATGGCGTCCAGGATCCAAAGGAGAGAGAACATGTGATGGGGGTAGGGGATGAAGGGGGAGAAAGCAGCCGAACGTGGAGCTACAGGTAGCGCTCCAGAACAGAAAACACCCTGCCCTTGGACATCTGGGTCAGACCTCTGCTCTAAGCGAGGTGACCCAGACTTCTCTAATGCTGCCCCGTACAAAATGAGGGCTGCGAGGGCTTAATTCCCTGGGGCCCCCTTCAGTTCTTCGGAGCTAAGACATACTGACTTTCAAGGGCCATTTATAAAATCAAAAAGAGAAGAAAGGCTGGTCAGTGTTCAACAGTCTGCATCAAAAAGGCATTAAATAGACTCCACTGGTTTTAACACCATTAATTTTTTTAAAATTAAGCCAATGAGAATAAATTAATTGCAACATTCCTGAGCCTGGGTAGCATCTATGCTATCATATTCCAGTCCTCCGGCTGGCGGTTAGGAGTCCGTTTTGAACAGCAACCAGAATCTTCCCAGTCCCACATCAGCCCGTGGGTTATGACTTCATGAAGAGTTTCTGAACGACCTTCTGTTTTTATAGTTATACGCTGCCGCAAATATTACAGTATTAAGAATCTAGGAGAAAGGGACGTACGGAACATGATGTAATGTACAGATGCTCTTTGGTAATAAGAGCCCAATACCTGCGTGACCCATCTGGTAGTCAGCTGGCTCCGAACGCCATTGGACGGAGGGGACACGGAGCGAGGACTCTGCCCCAGGAGAGCAAACCTGCTGGAGAAGCGAAGTCAAGCCCAGACCAACTTAAAAATTAAGAGGGGGTCAGAGAACCAAGGGCTGTGAAAATAAACAGCAAATTAATGCAACGCTCTAGTCCCTTCAATGGATATAGAACGTGTCCATACAAAACACATCTTCATATAAACAGAATTATCAGGATGCATTCTCTAAGATCGGAGTTATTCCGGAGTCACTCAAGTGGGACTCACATTCGTCCTGGTGACAAGACCCTCGCAGGAACCCCCCATGACTACAAGGTCAAATTCTGTTCCATTATGCAGCATGCTGACAATGCCTCTTCAGAGACATGATCTGTTAATGTATGATTTATTGTAATTAAGCAACACAGTTTAATGTCATCAAGAGGCTTTAATTAGAGAAGGCTGCCATGTCTTCACGCTGTCAGATCAATTGCTGTTTGCACATCCATACGGACTTACACATGCTCTGAGAACACGTCTGTGCGTACCAAGCCGGCTGTGGACTCCAACTGTAAGATGTTCTTATTTTAAAGGTTTGCCCATTTAATGGCTTTTATCCAATCGTCCATACCAATAACCACAGACTTCAAAAACATAAACCACAACAACCACTGCTCTCTTCTCCAGAATGCCGTGCATGCGGACAGAGACCTTCGGTGCTCATCTGAACTCTGCACTACACCTGAATGATGTGCCTGCCTTGACCCAGGATTCCCCGATCATTCCTATGTTATGAAGCACAAAGTATGGATCTCGCATAACACAGCCTCCATCTCCTTTCTCCTTCACCTACACGTTCCTGAACAAATCTGGATGCTTAACTAGCTATAATCTTCCCTGCCAATTCCAAAACTCATTCAGATGATTTGAGGGGAAAAAATGGGGGGGGACGACCCAACATAACCCTTTATTTCTATGACAACAGGCCAAGAAATTATTTACAAAATATTTGTATTAGTAAGTACATATTAGGCTATATAAAGAATATGGTGGCTTAGTTGATTAGGCGTCCAATGCTTGATTTCAGCTCGGTTCATGATCTCAGGGTCCTGAGATGGAGCCCCATGTCCAACTCCGCACTCAGTGGGGAGTCTGCTTGAGTTTCTCTCTCTCCCACTCCCTCTCCCCCTCCCTCCACTTGCATGCACACTCTCTAAAATAAACAAATCTTTTTTTTAAAAAAAGCCAAGAACCCAATTGACAAATGGGCAAAGTGATATGAACAGACATGTAAGAGACCTATGTCGTTACTATACGACCAATCAACTCCACTCCTAGGGGTACAACCAAGAAAATTAAAATCCTGTGTCGAGACAAAATCTTGGACAGAGATGTTATGGCAGCATTATTTATAATAACCACCAAATGAAAACAAACAAATGTTCATTAACTGATGAATGGATAAATAAAATACAGTATATCCACACAATGGAATATTATCGGCAATAAAAATGAATGAATTCTTGGGGCACTTGGGTGACTCAGTTGGTTAAGTGTCTGTACTGGACTCAGGCCATGATCTCAGGGTCCTGGGTCGGAGCCCCATGTTAGGCTCCCCACTCAGCAGGGAGTCTGCTTCTCCCTCTCCCTCTGCCACTTCCCCCCACAACTCGTTTTCTCTCTCTCTTTCATAAATAAATAATCCTTAAAAAAAAAAAAAAAGACTGAATAAATTCTTGAAAACTGAGAGCAGCGGCGGTCGCACAACCTTAGGGGAAAAGTCCATGCCACTGAACTGCACTCCTAAAACTGGTTAAAATGGGGAATTTTGCTACGTACATTTTATTGCCATTTTTTAAGATATAAAGGCAGGGGGACAACTGAGTGGCTCAGTCATTAAGCGTCTGCCTTCGGCTCAGGTCATGATCCCAGAGTCCTGGGATTGGGTCCCGCATCAGGCTCCCTGTTCATCAGGAAGCCTGTTTCTCCCTCTCCCACTCCCCCTGCTTGTGTTCCCTCTCTCGCTGTCTCTGTCAAATAAATAATTTTTTTTTAAATAAAATCTTTTTTAAAAAAATGTAAAGGGGCAGGGGTCCTAAGAAACAAAGTTCTGATGAACCTCGAACACATAATAGGTGAAAAAGGCCAGACACACAAACCACATGTTTTATGATTCCATTTTTATGACATGTCCAGAAAAGGCAAATCCATAGCCAACAGAAAGGACATTAGAGAGTGCCAGGGCCTGGAGGGAGGCCGGGGTGGGGAGGGCATAGGCTGTGACTGCTCATCATGGGTACGGAATTTTTTTTTAGGAGTGGGAAACATGTTCTGAAATCAGACAGTGGTGATGGCTTGCACAACTCCGTGAGCATGCTAAAAATCACTGAATTGTATACTTTATAAGGATGCATTTTATGGTACATGGATTATATCTCAATAAAGCTATTTTTAAAAGACAGTGGGAAGAAGCTTAAGAAACAAAAGGGTGTGTGTGTGTGTGTGTGTGTGTGTGTGTGTGTGTGTGTTCCCCAGTTTGGAATTGTTTGTCTCTCAGGGGAAATCGGCTCAAAGAATTGTCTGTGTCCCATCGTGGCCAAGTCTCAACAACTGAACCCCTCTGGTCTGGCTACAATGGAGAGGCCCGAACAGACTGGAGCCAGACGAAGGAGCAACATCTCCAGTCTCCAGTCACAGTCCTTTAGAAGGACAGGCGAGTCATAGGCAACTGGAAGGGGGATTTTAAATTCTGCTCCTTCCCTGGAAGAGAACCGTTTCTACACAGGTCTGCCTTCAAACACCAGCCCGTTTAATGAAATGAAAATAAAATCTTCGGGCTTTACCTCCGCAAGTCTCCCTTGTCAACACCACCCTTAACAAAAGAACCGTGAGGCCTGGCTGAGTGCAAATTACTGTTCAGATAGATCTTGGGCAAATTGCTAATTTGTTTTTCTGAAAAGAACCATTTGATCCCCCTCCCCGGTAACCGACCAGTATATTATTGATGAAGTCATTTCTACATGAATATTGCTCATCATTCTTCGTAGGCATTTTTCCCTGGCCCGTTCTAATCCTCCCACCCTCTTCCTCCCACTACATGCTGATGTCTGCCTAAGTCACAGCTACTGGGTTTTAGTTTGGCAGTACTTTCTACCAGGCTTTCCAAATTCTTTGGTCATGACCCGACTGGCTCCTTTGCCAGAGCATACATTTGTAATGGATTACTTTAGCGAGTATTCCCAAATCTCTGGGATCTTTCATAAAGTCTTGCTCACACGGACAGCTTTAAGTAAAGTCCTTTGGGGTAGGGGTCGGGGGGCGGGCATTTTGTTTTCCTTTCCCAAATGTGAGCCCCCACACTTTGTTTTGCTTTTTAAATGGGGAGCAGCAGTGCTGAGGACACCAATTTCACAAGACAATGAATATGTACATTTCACTGCCTATTGTGATGACTATGTAATGACTATGTAATGACTACGTAAGCACTTACTACTTAATTACCGAACAATATTTCACAGAACTTGAATCAAGTCCCCTTCTAAAAACAACTGCCTGCTCTAGAGTGTTCAGCAGGAAAATAGAGAATTGAGGACTTAAAAAGGACCTTTTAAGAAATCTTTTGATGTCACTTTCCTAGTATTAAACAATACCTCTTTGCAAGGCTCGCATCTTTTGGCCGATTCACTAAAAATCATGACTGAACAGAGAAGTTTCTGACGACGCTATTTCCATTATTCATGCCATGGAGAGTGTTCAAAATGTTAAGTGTTCTGAATACTTTATTTTACCAATTTTTGAAATCCACATTGTCCCTTTCACAACACAATGTGCTGGTCTGCGACTGTCAACCTAAGCCATTTATAATCATAAAATGCACTTAATTAACATTATTAGAGATTTTTTTTTAATGGGGGGGAGCAGGAGAGGGGAACCCACACACTGACACCACATTTCCTCCAGTAATTTTGAGTCAGTAATTTTGAGTCATGACCACTGTGTTGTATCAGGCGCTGGCCACACAAGTGGATCGACTTAACTATTTGGGCGCTGGCGGACGATGCGGCCAGCGTGCTGTTATTGAGAACACGCGCTTACAGCGTAACCTCACCGGACCAAATAACCTCCTGGCCACACAAGTAGAAAATAATTAAAACAAGCACGATTCCAATTTAGCTTTGTAACCAGATGGTGAATGAAAAAGCAGACAAAGACTCGTTTTGTGAATAACCTGGGGAACAGCTCCTACAGTTTCTTTTAAAGTTACAGCCTGACTTGTGAAATAATAAAAGGGGGACACTTGGGGGGGAGATACAAAAGGTTCTCACCAGAACTCACTCCCAGAGTACACACATGTCATTTTCCCCTAGGTCGTGACCAAAGAAACCACAGCTCATTCCTTAAATGAAGGCCAAGTTTAATTACAGTAAAAACCCAAAAACTCGGTAAAAATTAAGTGAAAGTGAGATCTGCTATAGGCGTATCTCATGGATCGGTGCTGAGCTGTACAGAAGTGAATACACAAGGTAAGTTTTTCCAACCACCTGGACTATGGAACAGCATAAACCTACACCAACATTCTATGACAAATTTTTCCGGAAAAATAAAACGTTTTCAACCTAGCACAGGACTCGTGTTCTTTGTTGACCTCCCCACCAAGGACAGAGGTACTTCTGCATGTGTGCAGAAGACGACATATTAAGACAAAGCCCAGTGACTATGCTAACACTGCATGACAATTTGGGCAGTCTGGAAACATGACAAGAAAATCCAAATGGCTGCCTGACCTTCACAAGCTGGACAGTGTGTGAGCGGTCTGACCTGCATATTAAAGATGGACCTTCCTGCTCAAGTCAGGGAAATGCTAACTCATCTGTGCGCCCTTAAATGGGGGTTGGGGGGGGTGGGAGCAGCAGAAGAGGCCATCGTGTTATGTCTTGCCTATACACATACACTCACAAGTGTATACAGGGAGTGTTTCTGGGGAGCCTGCCATGAGTGAAGGGGCAGAATCATTCGCATTGTCACCCAAAATCATGCTCAAACATCTGCTAGATCTTGGAAGGCTGTCACCTTGCCCTATGTTCTCTCCCCATTGACCATGACCAATGGCAGCAGCTGAATTCCGCAGGCCCATTCCTCCAGCTAACCCCTTTCCACTCTCTCCCCCACCACCCCCCAGGACTAATCACAACCACAGAGCAGAAGCAGCCCAAGGATAGGACAGATGATGATCATGATAATGGTTAAGGAGGGAAACGCAGGGCTAAGGGAATGCCAAGATAATGCAAACAAACATATTAAAAGGACATTTTTTTTCCCTACCTCACTAAATACAAGCATCAGTACCAGACTGTTTCTCTGGGTTCCTGAATTCTTTTTCTGACCTGGTTGACTTCCTAGGCACAATGGATTTATAATGGGGGTACAGATAGATACTCTCCTGGTTCCAAGGAAAACATGAGAACCCAGCAAAAAGCCCATTTTAAGGGCATTATATTTGGAGTCCTGCCAGTCACTTCCCAGGCTTTCGCTGCTGGCCACTGTGTGCCAGCTGTGTGCACAAGGGGTATGTCCCCAGCCCATCCTTCCATGGCATAGGCCCCCAAAAGGTATAGCTCTAACACACAACAAGCAATCTTCCTACAGCAGCGCCAGCCCACATCCCGTAAGCCACACAGCGCGGTGCCGTAAATGAAGTCTCTACCAGTTTTTAAAGGGGGCAGGGGCTCCTGGACTACTAGAATCTCTCGGTTTGAGGTCACAGGGGGAAACACAGTCTCATTATCACTGGATGTGTGCTCTGAAGTCCGGAGTAAAACAGACTGAGACAGACTTCAGGCTTGGCTTTAGCACTTATCATTAATATGACATTGGACAACCTGCATGAACATTTTTTAAAAAAAGATTTTTAGGGGGACTGGGTGGCTTAGTGGGTTAAAGCCTCTGCTTTTGGCTCAGGTCATGATCCCAGGGTCCTGGGACGGAGCCCCACATCGGGCTCTCTGCTCCACAGGGAGCCTGCTTCCTCCTCTCTCTCCCTGCCTGCCTCTCTTACCTACTTATAATCTCTGTGAAATCAATAAATAAAATCTTTTAAAAAAAATTTTTTTTATTTTTAAGTAATCTCTACACCCCATGTGGGGCTTGAACTTAGGAGCCCGAGATCATGAGTCACACACATGCTCCACCGACTGAGCCGCGACTGAGCCGCCAGGTGAGCCCCTGGATGAACATTTTAATGCTTCCAACCCCTCTTCTGTCAAAGCAGGAGTAAGCATTCAGTAAGGTTTCACTATGACTTAAGTGCTATATGTGTATAATCATTTAATCCTTTTTTTTTAAGTTTTTATTTATTTGTCAGAGAGGGAGAGAGAGAAGGCACAAGGAGGGGAAGCAGCAGGCAGAGGGAGAAGCAAACTCCCCGCTGAGCAGGGAGCCTGAAGCAGTACTCGATCCCAGGACCCAAGCCCAAGCCAGATGCTTAACTGACTGAGCCACCCAGGCATCCCAATCATCTAATCCTTCTAAGGACAACAACAAGTTTTACCAACATCCTCAGTCTGTGGCATGTCTTCAAGGAGCATGCCCAGTTCCTAAAGCTAGAAGACAGCACAGCCAGAGAAGCAGAAACCGGCAGAGCAACGGGAGGTAATACATGTGAAGCCTTCCCACCCACAGAGGGCGGGTACATAGTAGGTGATCAACGAACAGTGGTTCCTGAGGCCTGACCGCCAATGATGATTTCTGGGGAGTTCCACAGGCCTTCTCAATTCCACGCAGGGGCCTCTGCGGGAGTGTGCTTTGCTTCCTGAGCACTAGAAACATAGGAGGTAAGAGTGCTGCAACCTTTCTGTCAGGACCTACAAAAGGGCCCACATCTCACCGAAAGGCCCTCCCTGGGGCACTGCAGAAGGATGACCCGTACCTCACCTCCTGGTATTTCCCTCCCTGATCTCTCATTCAGGGGGATCCTTTTCATTCATCCGGCATCACTGAACAGCTCCCCAGGCCGCATGCGGTAAATATGCACCAGCACCAGCAATCTGCTAACAAGACGGATCAAAGGGGGCCAAAGGCACCTCTGAAAACAAACAATTGACATCCTGTGTGACTGGCATTGGGACAGGACAGAGAGGTGGAGACAGCATCCAACCTGGGGGAGGGGGAGACTGCACGAAGGAAGTGACACTGAGTCTTGAAGGATGAAAATGTGAATATAAAGAGGAGAGAGACCTCCAGTCAGGCTCTGTTCATCTCCAGGTACATTAATCTGATTTTGGCAAAAACTGCCTCTGAACCAAGGTTGTTCAGTCCTGCGGGGGCCTGCTCACACAAGATCCTTCTGCTGGTTTCAGGAGTGTTGATCCTCTCTCTCCCGCCTCGTCCTCTTTCCTACTCCCCTCCCCGGCCAGACCCCACCTGCAAACACCCCCATGCACCACCCTCCACCAGCATCCAGAATGGAAGGGGGGGAGAGCTGAGTTCCGCCCCACTCACATTCCCACCTCCCTAAGACCCCACTGTCAGATCTCACCCTCGGCTTCGCTAACCACGCATCCCAAGGCCAACAGGACTACACACTACCACACTCTCCATCACATCACCTACCCATGTGCAATGGTGCTCACAGACCCAAGGAGGCAAGAACCTTGCAGAAGTTTCCAGATACCAACTGAACATGACACATACCATCGTTTGGGCCCCTGAGAAAGTGCAGATGAGGGAATGAACTATGACGAAAGAGAAGGGGATATTGTGGAGGCCAGGCAGAAGGGCCTCCTTTTATGAAAAACACTAAAGATGGCATATCCTCAAAACAAAACCCTATCAACAATCAAGTGTTTCAGATCCACCCCACCCTCCCCCTAATGCTGCTGGTAAGTTAGCCCGCACACCTGCACAACCAAAACCTGTGCCCCTTGGGACAGCCAACCCTGTGTCCTCAACCAATAACAAAGGGCAGACCCCGGGTCATGGTGGAGGTGTCAGATTACTAATAAACTCACGTTTTTTTAATCAACCAATCTCAATGTATGGACCTCATTTTAAACCAACCTTCAGAAACAAGATGAGGGACAGACAGTAGAGGACCTCTGAATGCTAATTATTTGGATTAAAACCTATCATATGTATTACTGGTATCCTCACCTTTTTTTTTTTTTTAAGATTTTATTTATTTATTTGAAAGAGAAAGAGAGAGAACGTACACGCGAGAGTGGGGAGGGTCAGAGGGAGAAACAGACTCCCCACCAAGCAGGGAGCCCGATGGGGGACTCGATCCTAAGACTACAGGATCATAACCTGAGCCGAAGGCAGTCACTTAACCAACTGAGCCACCCAGGCGCCCCAGAAGCCTCATCTTTTTTTTAATTTAATTTTATTTATTTATTTGACAGAGAGAGAGAGAGAGAGAGAGAGAGAGATAGCACAAGTAGGCAGAGAGACAGGCAGAGAGAGAGGAGAAGCAGGCTTCCTGCCGAGCAAAGAGCCTGATGCGGGGCTTGATCCCAGGACCCTGAGATCATGACCTGAGCTGAAGGCAGAGGCTTAACCTGCTGAGCCACCCAGGCGCCCCGAATTCTCATCTTTTAAAGACTAATAATGATATGTTTGCCAAGTATATGACACCATATTCGACATATCCAAGTGGAAGCAGAAGCACAAGTGAAACCAAGTTGACCACGAGCTCAACACAGCTGGGGCTAAGAGAGGAGTACGTGGTGGAAGATTATATTATTTTTACCACTTTTGCAGATATTTTCAATTTCCTATAACAGAAAGTTTTAATTTTCTTATTTTTTTAATTAATTTATTTATGGGGAGGGGGTCAAGAAGAAGAGGTACTTAAGCAGCACAGAGCTCCATGACGGGCTCGATCTCACGACTCTGAGATCACGACCTGAGCCGAAATCAAGAGTCAGATGTGCAACTGACTGAGCCACCCAGGCATCCCAATAACAAGTTTTTTAAAATTTTTTATTGATTGACTGGGGAGTAAAGCGATAAAAGTCCATTGAGTAAAGATACAGAAAAAGCTCTAAAGAATGAGAGAGGTCCCGACAGGGTTGCCCAAAAAGTTTGTTTGTTTTTTTTTTTAAGATTTTATTTATTTATTTGACAGACAGAGACCACAAGTAGGCAAGAGAGGCAGGCAGGGAGAGAGAGGAGGAAGCAGGCTCTCCGCAGAGAGCCCGATGCGGGGCTCGATCCCAGGACCCCGGGATCATGACCTGAGCCGAAAGCAGAGGCTTTAACCCACTGAGCCACCCAGGCGCCCATCCCAAAAAGTTTTTTAAAGGGTGGAAGGTGTTTAAGTCCTCCAGCAGGAAAGGTTTTAAGCCACAGGACACGGAATTGGAGCAGCAATGTTCACACTGCTGGGTTTCAGGATCTCTCTGAACTCTGAAAAATGACTGAGGACCAAAAGCGCTACTGTTTATGCGGGATACAGACATACAGATATTGATAAACAGAGACACGGAGGGAAACTTTAAAGTTAAGAAAAGTTAAGTTTCAAACTGGGGTGCCTGGCTGGCTCAGTGTGTGACTCTTAATCCCAGGGCTGTGAGTTCGAGCCCCACACTGGGTGTAGAGATTACTTAAAAATAAAAATATATATACATTTTTTTAAAAAGTATCAGGACGCCTAGGTGGCTCAGTCGTTAAGCATCTGCCTTCACCTTAGGTCATGATCCCGAGGTCCTGGGATCCAGTCTTACATTGGTTTCCTTGCTCTGTGGGGAGCCTGCCTCTCCCTCTGCCTGATTCTCCCCCGGCCTGCGCTCACTCGCTCTCGGACAAATGATCTTTATAAAAATAATAATAATAATCAAGTTTCTAACTAAAACCAAGAAAATTTAAAAATATATATATTAATTCATTTAGAAAATAACTACCACACATTAACATAAATAACATTCTTTTGAAAACTATCTTTTCCAAAATAAAAAAATTTAGTAAAAAATGAGGCAATGTTTCCTGCTTCTGCAAATCTCCTTGATGTCTGGCTTGAAGCTGGCTACCCAAATTCAATCTGATGCGATCTCACACATCATGTAGCATCTTGAGCTCCCTGCCCCACTTTTAGGAGAGAATGACAGTAAAAACAGGAATACCTCTTCATGTGCAAATGCCTAAAAGGGACTCTGAGAACCCCAGGATTCCCTGGGTGGCACTTTGGGAACCACCAAGATGGAGGGAATCTCTGGGGGAAAAGGCAGAATTTCCTGGACACCAGGCCTAGCAAGGACCCTCTAGCCTCCTTTTTAATTGTGAAGTAAAATGAGGCACCAAATTTAAATACCCAGAGTTGGCAAAAAGAACACCCCTTCCCGGTACACACACCACGAAGAGGAAGGCCCTCCCGTGCAGTCTCACGTCCATAAATCCAAGACAAGCTATGACCATCCCTCACAGGAAATCAATATGCTCGGTCTCCAGACAAGCATTCCTCTTTTAAATTAAACAGAACAAAACTGGACAGGTCAGAGTATGTCACGGATAAATAGAAATCATTTATTAATATGGCCGAGTTTCGTGAAATGGGTTTCAGTTCTCCATGTGTGTGCACAAAGAGTGAATCCCAGTTCAAAAAAATTTTTTTAAGATTTATTTATTTGACAGAGATCACAAGCAGGCAGAGAGGGAGGGGGAAGCAGACTCCCTGCCGAGCAGAGAGCGGATGCGGGGCTCCATCCCAGGACCCTGGGATCATGACCTGAGCCAAAGGCAGAGGCTTTAACCCACTGAGCCACCCAGGCGCCCCTCAGTTCAAAATTTCTTAGTGCAGATACAAATCCAAGTTTACAAAAGTTCTTGTTTTTTCCCTTGAATGAGTGTCCTTTTATCTTTTGGGTCTTATTTTCAGGGTTGTGGTTTTTTTTTTAAAGATTTTATTTTTAAGTAATCTCTCCACCCAACTCGGGGCTCAAACTCACAACCTAAGACCAAGGGTCACATACTCTATTGACTGAGCCAGCCAGGCGCCCGAAAAACGACCCAATTTTAAAAGGGGCAAATAAATATACGGAAATATGCTCTACATCTGTCAGTCACTAGGGAAATGCAAATTAAAACCATAGTGAGTTTCTACTACACATCTTTTAAAATGGCTAGAATTTAAAAACGGACCGCACCGAGTATAAAGGAACCCTCACAAGCCAACTGAACCCTCACGCGTTGCTTGCAGGATGCAAAAGGGTACAATCTATAAAAGACCAGCATTTTCTTATAAAGGTAAACATGTGCAAGCAATGAATACCGTAACCTCACAAAAACCCATATACAGCAGCTCTGCCCGTAACTGCCAAAGACTGGAAGCAACCACATGTCTGTGAGCTCATGAAGCGACAGACACCAACTGTGGCCCGTCCAGACGCCAGAATGCCACTCAGCAGTGAGAAGAAACGCACTTCTAGCATGAACAATGTGGATAATCTCAAACAGATTAAGAAACTGCACTCAAAAGGATACATACTGTGTGATTCTACTTAGGACATTCTACAAAAGTCCGAAAATCTAGGAAAGAGATCAGTGGTTATGACTTGATGGGTTTATAGGACAACGTGCATTTTTTACACTTCCTAGAACTGTTTACCTAAAATAGATGAATATTACTGCATGCTAATTATACCTCAAAACAAGTCTACTTTAGGAGGACAAAGGCCACAGGTATGCCCCAAATTCTGGCACAGAACACACCAGTGCTGTCCAACAGAAACAGAATGCCTTTTAAAAATATCAAACAGGGGGCGCCTGGGTGGCTCAGTCGGTTAAGCATCTGCCTGCCTTCAGCTTGGGTACTGACCCCAGCGTTCTGGAATCGAGCCCCGAATCAGGCTCCCTGTTCGGCAGGAAGCCTGCTTCTCCCTCTGACTCTGCTGCTGCTTCTACTTCGGCTCTCTCGTATTAAACTCTCATATTAAACGCAGGTATAAAAACTATCAAATGGCCCCAATAAAAAATTGCTACAACAGGTGACAACTGCAATTCAAATGTATCTAAAATAGCATCGTTGAAACATGCAACCAACATAAAATCAAGTTCTTTAGCTCTATTTTCATATTACAAAAACCTAGAAAGGCCACGTGTATGTCCCACGGATAGCACATGACAACTGAGACCAGCCATATTCACATGGCCAGGGGCTACCTTCACATCGGAAATAACTTTGAGCACTTAAGGCGGGATCTCAAGGAGAAAGCACAAAAGGGAAAACAGCAAGATGCTTGCTGCAGAACCCTCCCCTGGTTTTACTCTTCAGGGGTAGCCCGAGAGTCACCCCCAAGACCCAGGAGTACAGGATCTCTCCTGTGCTATGGCACACCCAAGCTGGGCTGCAGCAAGTCCCTCCCCCCACCCACCCGCACCCCCACCCCCAAGCCCATTCCTCCAACTGTAAGAAAGGAAAAAGCCAAGCACAAGAGGTAGCTACTCCCACGCGATTCAGACAGGCTTTAATGGAGGCAGCAAGGAATGCAGGAGAAATGCGTTTGGAAAACCAGGCTGTGCCTGCTTGCCCAGCAGGCAAAAGCCCACCACCCACACAGATCTGAGAGATTCCTTACCACAGCTCTGGGGGAGCAGAAAGGAAAAAGCCAAAATGATTCTGTTGGGAAACCTACACTCACTATGCTGCAGAGAAAAGTAACCTCCAGTCCTGGTCACTTGCTAACCCCCAGCACTCCCCAGAACTGCAGCTCTAGAACGAGCCTTGCCGCTAGGTAGGACCCAATCGCTCGGAGCCCAATCTCAAATGAACCAGGGAATTCAGAACAGCTTGGCATTTTTTTTCTTGCTTTGGTTTAAAGAGGATGCTATTATGTTTATATTATGGTTATGTCTGATCTTCTGGATTCAGGGTGGCGGGAAGCTTGAAGACACAATCTCGTCTGTCTCTCCTCTATCCTAAAATCTCCCCCTGCCGACACCCACCTCCACCTTACAGATTCCTCGTACAATGAGCTAAAAGACTGAGGAAGGGCGAGTCTGATTCTGCGGGAGGCTTAATGCAGATGTTCCCTGACTGCTGGCTGAAGATACTGCCCGGGGACTGGGTTTAGAGAAATCCCAGAAACAGTTCATGAAAACTCGTATGTGCCAGGCACTATTCTATGCATTGCTCATGTGGTTCATACTCCCTGAATCCTTACAAGGTAGGCACTATGACTGAGTATCCTCCTGTTCTGCAGGAGGAAGGGAAAGGACTTGGGGAGAATGCTGCTCAAAACACACACCCAGGGGGCCTGGGTGGCTCAGTGGGTTGAGCCTCTGCTTTCGGCTGAGGCCCATGATGGTCCTGGATGGAGTCCGGCACCAAGGTCGCTGCTCGGCGGGGAGCCTGTTTCCTCCTCCTCTCTCTCTCTGCCTGCCTCTCTGCCTACTTGTGATCTCTCTCTGTCAAATAAATAAATAAAATCTTTAATCACACACACACACACACACACACACACACACACACACACAGAGGCATCTGTCGAGACCTCCTTGGGCCCAGGGAGAGATACCCTGAATAAAACATTTTGTAGCCCATTGCAACTCCACATAAAATTAGTCTAGAGAATGAGGACAGTCATGCTCTCAGGACCGGAGCACCCTGTTCTTTAACCAGGGACAGAATCAGAGACACAGGGGCCCAGACACAGGCCATCTGTTCTTACTGTCCCTTGAACGCTAAGGTCCAATGAACAGTCATCATTCCATATACTTCTTAGTATGTGTGAAATTACATTTATGTGCTTTTCATTCCACCAATCAGGACTACAAAGATTTCCCACCCTCCCACCCATTCCAATAGTAGAGAACCCTTCCTGTTATAAAATTAAAATACTATTCTAACTCCGGCTCTATTAGTAGCCAACTTTACCTATCTTGGAGGGAAGTCTTGTTATCCTATCTGTGTTAACTACTTACCCAGGCGGCAGTAGGCAGTAAGTCGTCTGCAGATACAAGGGGTAGTGGTAGGAGATGAGGAAGGAAAGGTGTTTTCTGCTGACAAGTCATGAAAGAGCTATAGGTCCCCCAACGCACTCATCTTTGGTTCTGAACAGACAGCCCAGTTTTACCGCCACAATTTCTTGGGCTTTGAAGCAAAGCAGAAAAAACAAAGCTTCAAAATAGATGTCTTATGACCCAAACCAAAAGGACGTTTAAACTTGCTCATACATTTCCTGGTCGGATCTCGGGTGAACTGCCCTGCTATCATATTTAATCCTTATGCGAGTGTGCACTTTCATGTTGACAGTGTGTTCTAGTCTATAACCGGAATTCTGAACACTCCACGTGGCCATGGTGAGCCTGTTATTGTACAGGGCAGACAAGGAACATGTAACTCTTGATTGGAGGGGCACCCGGGAGGGGCCCAGTGGGCTAGGGGTCTGCTGCTCAGGCCACTGGGATCCAGCTCCCCTGCTCAGGGGAGAGTCTGCTCCCTCCCCTCCCGTCCCCCTCAACTCATGTTCGCCCGCGCACTCCTCTCTCTCTCTCTCAAATAAATAAACAAAATATTTTTTAAATAATTAATTGTATGAGTTTTATCTTCTTGAGTAAAAAATTAACGCCATGCCCTGTAGATCCCTATAACAACAAGGCGGCTGTTAGGACACTGATAATATTAAAACTCAATGGAATATAGAGTGGCACACGCCCAGGTCTTCCATAATCAGTAAGGTTCAGGAATAAAACTCAGTTTTTTTAAAGAGATCTTTGTGATTTTTCTTCCCCAAATCCTTTCAACATGCGTCCAGCGCCCCAAATGCTGCCTTATACAATCGAGTAGATATTTTCGGTGAATGTTACTCATTATGATACACCGCCTCCCTTCCCCAATCAAAATGCTACAATTTCACAAAACTCCACAAACAAAATGGGCAAATGCACCAGTACCATAAAATTGCTGCATTCCAAAAAGCAGATCATACTTCATACACAGATTAAAATAACCAACAGTATCATCGTCTTGTGTGCCACCGGCTAGAAATACTACAGACTGCTCTTTATTGGTTTTATTTTCATTTGCAATAAATGCAAAGTTCAAGGCCATATGGTTAATTCCACAAGTGAAATATGGTTAGTCATTATTTCTTATATTATCCATTCTGAATAACATCTAATCTAGCTGCTCTAAGAGTCCTGATTAGATAAGGAGGAAACATTTGATGTCATTAGCTATACACAGTTTCATCTTGTTTAGGAACTGCAATTGTAATGAATACCAGATGAGTGGAAAATACAGTAGGGTTCCAAAACCACCTCCAGGAACGAGGAGTCAGTCAACACTTCACCGTCTACTGCAACCCCGAGGTACCTCTGAACTAGCCCCGAGTACAGTCACGGAGTTCCACAAAGTCCATTTTTCCCACTTCCACCCATATATTCTACTCACTGGCTCATTCAAGTCAAGGTTTTCCTCTTTCCTTGTCAATCAGTCATGACGGAAACAGAACAAGGTTAACCCAGTTTAACCGCTATACACAACCAGGACTCTACACTTGCGTCCTAATGAAATATTAAGGTCCCTGGAATTGGGGGTGGCTGGGGTGTGCGAAGGACGGAAACAGCAATGCTGCCTCCGTCCTCTGCACCAGGCCTCCCCACCTCCGAGCCACTCCAAGTCTGGGCAGTTTTTCTTCTCTTTTTCTTTTTAATTAATTTATTTGACAGAGTGCACCCAAGAGAGAGAAAGACACAAGCAGAGGGTGGGAGAGGGAGTAGACACCTGCTGAGATGCGGAGCTCCATCCCAGGACCCTGGGATCCTGACCTGAGCCCAAGGCAGACGCTTAACACCTGAGCCACCTAGGCACCCCTGTTTTGTTTTGTTTTTCAAAGATTTTATTTATTCATCGGAGAGAGACAGAGAGTGGGGATGGGGGGAAGAAACAGGCTCCCCGCTGAGCACGGAGCTGGATCCCAGGACCCTGGGATCCTGACCTGAGCCCGAAGGCAGACCCCTAACCAACTGAGCCACCCAGGCACCCCTTTTCATTTGTGAAACATGGGGGAAAACACACTGGAGGACGGAGAAGCTGGGGAGTGAGCGCAGACTAACGGAGCTCTAATAATTTAGCTGCGTGAGTCTGAAATTAGCAGCTTGTTATTTACACAGATGTACTCCCCAGCTAGGGTGTGACCCAAGTCTCTCGGGCACCTCGCTCCAGTTCAAATAAGGAAAAGAGTCACGGGGCTGAACTTCTCTGAAATCAAAAAGGTAAATGAAGCAGTGGAGCAAGAAGCTTGATTATTGCATCAAATTTACATAATTTGCAACCGTTGATTAGGTGGTTTCTCCTCATAGAAAGTTAAAGGGCCATCCTCAGGGTAAACCTCATGCTCCCCCACTCACGTACAGAACGCCCCCATTGCCCAATTCTGTTCCAGGAACCAGAGACAGCTTGTCCATCATCTCACTCACACACCAAACGGCCAGTGCGGGCCCGTGTCCAGAGAAAGGTTACATGCGAGACAGTGACCGTCAGAGCCACACTCCTAAAATCACATCTAAGGCGGCAGGCCCTCATCGGTCCCAGCTCTCCAGACGGGATGAAACATCTGTTTGTGTCTCATGAACCCCTTTGATGATTTATAACATTCCAGAGATCTCTCAGTCCTCCCCCCAAAAAAGTGAATAAGCCATGAAGCCAGTCATCCTTTCTATGAAATCACCAAAGGCCCCATTTCACCCCTCCCACTGCACCCCCACCACTGGCTTAGCTCAGAAAACTGATTGGAACTGAATGTCTAGGCTGCTTCCTTATGCCCTTTTAATAAAGCCAACCACAGCAAAGAACACAGAAATTAGTGGCAAGTACAGAGCTTTTTGCCACTGGGATTCAGAGCTTTGGACAAGCCATTCCGGCTGTCTGGCTCCAGCTCTCCTGTCAGTAACCACCACCCCCTCGCCAGCCTGCCCCCACACCACCCTCGGAGATCAAAGGGAGCACTTACGGTTTATAACATCCTGAGCAATCTGGGAATCCCAAGAGGGTTTTGTTACCTTTCCCATCCCTCACTGTCTCTGCTCCAAAACACGTTTTTTAATGAGGCAGGCCCGCCCCGGCACAGCCATACCAGTGAATCAGGCTGGTCCGAGAAACGACGCTAGAGAGAGGGTGGGGGTGGGGGGGCCGGCGGGGGAGGGTCAGGACAAGCTCTTCAAGGATGTGTGGTTCTCAGACTCTATTTCCGGCTAGAGGCTGCAAGGCAAGCTTCTCGTTACAGATGAGGTAGCCACAAGCAAAAATCAAGAAACGCCCAAAGTTCCTGTTGCATGTGTAAAAACGTCCCCCGTATCCTAGGGGGAAATCCTGCTTCTTCTAGAGCACCCCCCAAACCCAAGCAGCAGCTCCCCTGACCTTGCCCCTGACTCTCTTCCTTTTCCACTCATCTTTTAAACCCCAAATGCCAGGGTGCCTGGGTGGCTCAGTCGGTTAAGGTATGCCTTGGGCTCTGGCTCTGATCCTGGGGTCCTGGGATGGAGCCCCGCATCCCTACTCAGCGGGGAGTCTGCTTCTCCTGCTGTCTGCCCCTTTCCCCTGCTCATGCTGGCTCGCGGGCTCTCTCTCTGTCAAACAAATTTAAAGAATCTTTTTTTTTTTTTAAGATTTTATTTATTTATTTGTCAGAGGGAGAGAGAGCAAGCGAGCACAGGCAGACAGAGTGGCAGGCAGAGGCAGAGCGAGAAGCAGGCTCCCCGCCGAGCAAGGAGCCCGATGTGGGACTCTGGGACGCTGGGATCATGACCTGAGCCAAAGGCAGCTGCCCAACTGACTGAGCCACCCAGGCATCTCTAAAAAAAGAATCTTAAAATATATATATATATAAAAATAAAGCCCAAATGCCAGCCATAGCCATGCGCCCTCCAGCCTGGCCCTGGACTTCAGCTCTCTCCGTGCAGTGCAGACCCAACGGCAGGGGAGCAACTGCGTGTGTGCTCACTCCCCTCACTGTCCCGGTCCCTTCTGGGGCCTGCTCAGCAAACCGGACTCGGCCTCCTGTGGGCTCTTCTCCTCACCTGCTGAAGGCTGGTGGTGAGGCCGAGCCAGCAGCAAAGAGGGCAGGAGAAGAGAGGCGCCAACACTGCAGCTTTGTGGGAGCGGGACCGCTGTGGAAAACCAACCACCAGCAGGGCTCCCCTCCTCCCTCGGCCCAGTTCTGCACACCCCAGGTTCGTGTAGTGCCTTGGAGGACATAAATGCCACCCCCCCGTGCCCCATGGCACAGAAGGGCCTAAAACAAATACCTATGCATCCCCTCAGAGCAGAAACTCAAAGGAAAGAACTCACTCAAACTGAAACCCAAAAAACTCATTCCAAGCCACGGTGTCACGAATTCAGACAGCACGTTGTGGTTGGCATTCTGGAACCCCCTGGTTACACCATAAGCCATCAGGAAGCTTTGGAAGAGCTCACCTTGTACTCAGGGCAAAATTTAAGTGCAAGAGGCAAACAAAACTCCAGATTTACTGAGGTAAAGGTAAAAACTTCCCAGGGAGTTTTGGGGGAAATTACTCTTCAAGCAAGGTCTGCAGATATCAAACCAAAGTTTCTGTTACCCACAAATCGATGCATCAACCTTTAAATGACTCCAAAGTTACACCAAACCATAAACAACCGCCTCACAAAACAAACCACTGTCCTAAATGATACTTACACATTCTCAAGTGCAAGAGAAAAAAAAACTGACATGTTTTTTATTTTAGACACATTGTTTCTGAACTGGTCCTAAGAACTGTCTCTTCCCCCCTTTCTCAAGGGCTTTTCACTGACAGGAAGAAATCATTTCTGACTAAAAAAAAATTTTTTTTTCTGTTGCTAAGTTGATACAATCAAGTTCAAAATTCTGCAGCAATATTCCACTTTTAATCATAAGTAACTGGCAGCAAAAGGACGCATGAAATCACGACTGGTTAACACAGGGACTCATTCTGCGCCAGACGTACATTCATCTAAACCCTGCATCAAAGGGACTGCTGTGACCCCCTTTCCGCTCCAGAGGAAACAGAGGCGCACCTGGGATAAATGACTTGCCCACAGTCCTTCCACTAGCGTCACGGGTGAGCTTCAAACCCAAGCAAGGCCTCTGGCTCAAGCGATCCTTTCACTGCATCACACTGCTTCAAAGGTCTGCTAAAGTCTGAACAAGAGCTGAGCTCTTTCAAGAGACTGAGGATATTCCAAAGCCAGAGAGGAGATAATCTTGGCAGTGACAGGATTTCAGTGATATCACTACTGCTAATGTCAAAAATGGTCCAAAATACCCTCTTTTTAAAAATATATGTATGTAATATATTTAAATATAAATATATAGATAGATTTTTTTTTTAAGATTTGTTTATGTGAGAGAGAGCATGTGCGAGCACATGTGCGGGGCAGGCAGGGGCAGAGAGAGAGGAAGACAGAGACTCTCAAGCCAACTCCACGCTGAGCACGGAGCCAAATGTCGGGCTCGATCTCACAACGCTGAGGTCATGACCTGAGCCAAAAGTCAAAAGTCAGGCACTTAACATACCGTGCCACCCAGGTGCCCCAAAATGTCCCCGGTTTTAAGCAGTCTGAAGCACAGAAAGTACTACCGCCCTTGGCAAACCTTAAAATTATTAAAGAGGCAACCTTTGTTATAAAATATTCCTAAGTCAACAACAACCAAATCTGTATTTTGTCTATCTTTTCAAGAAAGATGCTTGCTTTTTAGAACCAAAACATGTACAGCCCCCCACCCCAGCCCCTTAGCTGTACCTGCGGTATTAGTTTAAAAAGTACTTAACCAGATGACATTTATGGAATGGAACCAAAAGAAAGCAGGACCCATGTGAACTACCTATGTTCTAATCCTGGCTCCAGATTATGTCCTCAGCCTCCAGGAAATCCATCTGAACAAAGAAGATTAATTTAAAAGCATCACTTACTTCTTTCATGGATTTGGGAACCACCAAAAAAAAAAAAAAAAAAAAATCGTTTAAAAAAAAAAATTTGTAGGGACGCCTGGGTGGCTCAGTTGGTTGAGCAGCTGCCTTCAGCTCAGGTCATGATGGCAGCGGCCTGGGATCGAGTCCCGGGCTCCTTGCTCGGCGGGGAGCCTGCTCCTCCCTCTGCCTCTGCCTGTCTCTCTGTCTGCCTGTGCTCTCTCTCTCTCTCTGACAAATAAGTAAATAAAAATCTTAAAAAAAAAAATTTGTATTTCAACAGTCAATCATAATAAACAGCAGGTACTAAGGAAATGGCCAGGACACTGGGCCCAGGGGACACATAACCACATGACTTGCCTTTTTTTTTTTTTTGGAAGATTTTATTTATTTATCTAGAGAGCATGAACATGGGGAAGGGCAGAGAGACAATCTCAAGCAGACTCCAAACTGACTGAGGAGCCCAACACGGGGCTCAGCTCATGACCCTGAGATCATGACCTAAGCTGAAACCAAGAGTCAGGTGCTTAACTGACTGAGCCACCCAGGGGGCCAGGACTTGCTTCTTTAAAGCACTTTCCCAATTCCGGTTAAAATATTAGACTGAAAACTCCAATGAGACCTGAATTAAGAACTGAGCACACACCCCCCTCCTTCCTACAAATAACTCAGGACTACCACACCTGATGGGGAACTGCAGGCTACCCCCCTATTTGACCACACCCCCCAATCTTGAAGGTAGACGAACCGCACACTGGTGGTGCTGGTCAGAAGCCCAGACTCCACTCCTCCCTCCGCGAGTTTACGGCCCCCCTCCGCGTCCCATGCTGGCGATCATAGCTGTCTGAAACTGTAATTCTTCTAGATGAGGCACCAAGCCCCACCCTGGTTCTCACCACCCTGGGCCAAAGCCAGCTGTTCTCACTGGGGGTAGAAGTAAGGCCTCACTTTGCAAGCCGCCCACACTGAAGCTGAATGAACAAAATTCCCAGAGACCAACACGGCTTCCAATGCCCTGTAGTCCTACAGGCCGTGTCATGAAGAAGCCGACGTCTGTCCCCTCTTTCTGACAGAATCCCTGTCAGTCAGTGCAATGATGATTCTCAGACAAGCTGCACGCTCCTCCTGTTTCTTGTGAAACTCTCACAGGAGCAGCCAGGACCAAACTGGGCCAGGTATCCAGGTATGGTTTGGGAGGTTCGGTTTGGTTTGGGGGGTTTTGGGGGGATTTTTGTTTTGTTTATTTTCGGGTGTTTTTTTTTTTTTTTCGCTTTACTGATAATTCTCTAGAAACCAAGAATTGCAAAAGACTAGGGGCGCCTGGGCGGCTCAGTGGGTTAAGCCGCTGCCTTCGGCTCAGGTCATGATCTCAGGGTCCTGGGATCGAGCCCCAAATTGGGCTCTCTGCTCAGCGGGGAGCCTGCTTCCCCCACCCCCCGCCTGCCTCTCTGCCTACTTGTGATCTCTGTCTGTCATATAAATAAATAAAAATCTTAAAAAAAAAAAAAAAGAATTGCAAAAGACTAATAGTAACTCACGAATTATTACTACAGTCCCACTTCACAGGCCCCAAAACTTTTCTTTCAAGATCAACCTTCCGGCCTCTGTGTCCCACGGATTCCCTCTGCCACTTTGCAAATTCCAGCTTCCTCTTCCCTACCCCTCCAAGAGACCTCGAAGTGCATTTCCAGGGTCAACACACAAGTACCAAACTATACAGGAACTTCGGCTACTGCAGGCTTTTTACCGACCTCCCTACACTGTGTACTGATCGAAGCCATGCCCGTGACACATCACAATGTGAACTATGTGAAATGTGAACTATGGCATATTTCAAAGTTTTCTTTACTCGTCCATCCCTTCAACACCACTCAGGAAGCATGAAGTGCCAGGCACTGTTCCAGGGGCTTGAGGTAAATCTGTGAGGAGGAACGAAGAGATTCCTGCCCTCAAGAGTTTATATTCAGTGGAGAAAACCAAAATCGAGTAAGGAACAAATAAGGTATCGGAGAGGAAATGGTAAATGGCTAGAAACAAAAGAGCAATGGGGTAGATTACCCTACAGGAGTGAAACACAGGTGGGCCCTCTGGGCAGACCCGCACTGGAATTCCAGGCCAACCTCACCACTCAACTGCCTGAGTTAACTTCACTAGGTTCCTGGACCTCTGGAAGCCTCACAGGTATCCTCACCTGGGAACAATAACTGCTATCCAGAATCAGAGGGACGAGGGACATGTCCTAGCAAGACCTTGGGCAGCGAGACAGAAGACTTCCCAAACAAGATAAAGAAGAGAAAAACAAAAGGGGTGCCTGTTGCCAAGAGGACATTTTGGCTCCCTAAGGGAGATCGCCAAAGGTGATGACCAACACCCACCCTACAAGGTCCAGGGAAAGGTTTAAGTGACAATGACAAATATATTTCATTTCTTAAAAGCCCAACTGGGAGGCGCCTGAGTGGCTCAGTCGGTTAAGCCTCTGCCTTCAGCTCAGGTCATGATCCTAGGGTCATGGGATTGAACCCCACATGGGGCTCCCTGCTAAGCGGGGAGTCTGCTTCTCCCTCTGCCTCCGCTGCTCCCCACCCCCCTCCCCAGTGCATGCAGGAACACACGCTCTGTCAAATAAACAAAATGGAAATAAATGTGGAAAGAAACTGTCTAATAACCTTTTCTTAAACAAGTTCATTTATCTATCTATTCCATCTATCTATCAGCCAGGGAATGCTGCCACCAAGCCTGGTTTCAGACTGGCTGTTCTTCCCCAGATTCGCAAGCCAAAAAAACTAGTGCCCCTGAGGGGGAAAAAAAAAAAAATCATCACTGGAGTTTAAGCATCACCCCACGATTTAAACAGCCATGGTTCTCCACTCTGGGCTTGCACACACACTCTGCTAAAGCGCCCAGTGCAGGCTTTGGTGTGACCAGCAACGCGGGTTACCGCAGGGCTAGACAGATTCATCATCAGAAGCAGCCCTCTCTCTTCAAGATGTGGGGTCACCAGTGAAGAGGTCCAAAGGCCAGGTCTATGCTGTGAGAAGTGTGTCCCAGGTGCTAGGGTTTGGACAGAGCCTCCTGGGGCAGGAGGAGGTGGCACACCGTGACTCCCAGTCCAGGCCGCCCCCGCCCCAACCTGTCCCTGACAAGACATTGGCTCTCAACACAGCACTTTCTTCACACAAGAAAAAATGTGTCATTACAGCGTGTATGCACCAAGCAAGCACAAAGATCCAACGGAACGGGACTTTCTCATCCATTCAAGCTGCATTAGCAGAGACGATCAGACAATCTTCCTGTTCCTGAAGGCCCCGCCATCCTCACCGTGGGGAAGAAGGCTAGCTTCTCCATTCCTCTGGAAGGAAGGAATGTTGCCTAGCACTAACTCTAGGACATTCGGCATTGAACCCTTTTCCAAAAATCTAAGTTTCAAAACAAGCAACGCGATCAGACAAAAAGCTCACCTGCTTTGGGAAAGGGAGGCTGGCGGCCTGGTGTAAGGGAACGACGCTGACCCAGAGTCAGAACGCCAGCATTTAGATCCAGCGGATAGTACAGAACAAAGTTTTTTTTTTTTTAAACCCTCATCTGGAAGGGGGAAGGCGGACTGATCTCTCTCCAGTCATTTGGCTTTTTCAAAACGTTTCAGTTTGTGTGAAAGAAGGTACAACAGGGTGCTTTAAACGCCCTGTTGAGGAACGGACTCTAGAAAATAATACAAGGACCCTGCCATTCCTGAAGCCGAGAGAGAAAAACCGAAAGCACAGAAAACCAAAGAAAGACAAAGACAGAAAAGCCCAGAAAGACAGAAAGAAAAGGAAAGCTCATTCAGCTATAAAAGGAAGGAATAAACTTCTGGTACACCCAGCATGGGTGAGTCTCAAAAAGGCACTGAAGGGAAGGAATTCGACACAAGAGTGTTTCCATTTATAAGAAATTTTACAATAATGCTAGAAATCAGGTCAGCGTTGGCCTGGGGCTGGGGAAGGGGGAAACCAGCTGCAGAGGGGAATAAGGGAACTTTCTGAGGTGACAGAAATGTTGCATCTGGACGCTTGGGTGGCTCAGTCAGTTAAGCATCTGCCTTCGGCTGAGATCATGATCAGCTGAGATCATGATCGTGGGGTCCAGGGATGGAATCCCTGCTTGGTGGGGAGCCTGCGTCTCCCTCTGCCTGACGCTCTCCCTGCTTGTGCAAGCTCTGATAAATAATAAATAAATAAAATCTTTTTTTTTTTAAATAAGTGTTGCATCATCTCGATGGGATGGTTAATACCCAGGTGTATGCAGTTGTCAACATTTATCCAACTGTACACCTGAAAAGGGCTGTGCTGTAAACTGTACTTCGATAAACCTGACTTCTTAAAAAAAATCCTGAACAGATTTACAATTGTTTAAAAACAAAAGAGGGATGGGGAGGCAGAATTGAGTTGTGACAACTCCTTAGGTTAAACTGATTTTTCTGGAAAGTAGCCACCCAAATTAAATACAAGTCAAAGCCAAAAGCCACACCTTTGGTGATACACTTGATGGACCTGGTCCAATTGTGGAAAATTCCTCCAAGTTCCATGCTGTTAAAAGTGACTTATTAAACAAATATTTACAATACAAACCCTTTCAAGACTTGAGATATTTAAAGGAAAAAGTAGATTTTTATCTTTTAAAAAAAAAAGGAAAAGGCAAGAGAAAACTAGAAAGTCACTTCTCTACAAAATGAATCAGCATACCATGGGTGGCGTGTGTGAAGGGATTTGTTTCTGTGTTGTGCAGAAAAGCAAATCCAATACTAATCTGCGGGGAGAAGAAGATGTGCTCACAAGTGCTCATACTTTTTCAAACCCAGAAATTCACACTCCCACGGTCTGCGGGAGGCTCCCCACACTCAGCCTTCCTACTAGGTGGAAGGAAGCAGGCGATCAGCACTCCTGTGGTGGTTACTGGATTTGGGGTGGGAAGGATATGATCTCCTTCCCCAGTCTCTGAGCTTCTAGAAGGGGGACACCCCCAGACACCAAACAAAGAGTGCTGATTTTCAACGTTGAAATCCCATCTCATGGAAGACACTGGTCAGAAGTCCTAGGCCCATTTCCTTTTAGTACCTGCAGAAACTTCCATGCATATCCCCATGTCCCCAGAACCGCCTGGCATGAAACTGCAGACAGCATGGGCCAGAAACAGAAGTGGGGGCTGGGGATGCAGTGAAAGCCTGGTGCCATCCTGAGCACCCCTATGCTAGAATTCAGGGCCATCTTCCACTCAGCCTGTGTTTTGCTATGTAAATCATGTTTCAGTTTTGGTTGGGGTAATATGGGAGGGAGAGACTAATTAATGCTATCTACAAATGGTAAGTTCAACAGACAGGTTTTTTCCACTGTGACTAGTCATTTGTAAAGAATACTGAGTTTCTTAATTTTATTCTGCAAAGCGGCTACGGCAGGAAGCGTCACTTTTATGCTGTTCTGCAGGGTAATGATAAAAACTAATATTCATGTATTTTTACATAAATCACATGCTTGTTTTGCTCTAACCAGTAGTAGGAGGCAAAGGCACTTAAGCAGCACTTCTAGAAATTAAATTAGTTATCTGGTCTTCATCTGTTTCACCAAAGACGCCCAGCCCAGCCAGCAAGCCAGTCTGGGGAAACCTCCCTTGCCTCAACCCACAGCTGGATTAGCTGCTTCTCCTCAAGAAGACTCGGCACACCCTCTGGGTCCCCACTGCTTCCCTGACTCTTCTTCTGAAGAGGAAGATTCCAGGTATTTTTAAACTGCATTGAAATAATACATGTTTTCTGCAGAAAACAGAACTAAGCTCTTTATCTCGAGTACCCCTCCTTCTTCTCCAAGTCCTGCATACTCTTTCCCACCTCAGAACCCTACAATGTCCTTGGGAACACACGGCTCTCCACCACCCTCTTCACCTGGGTAACTGCCCCCTCCCAGTCTCTCTATACCCTGACATCCAGAAAGCCTTCTTTCAGCCCTCTCTGTGTACGTGCTGTTCCTCCCAAGTGTGCCAAAGCGTGCCTACCACGCTTGCACACCCTTACACACCCTCCTCCGTCCCTGTGAAATAACGTAAGAGCCACCCAACGGGTGCCCAACACTCAGTGCGGGCCCAGCATTAGGCCGAAGATCAATAAATATTACTCAGATAAACAAACAAAAATAAAACTGAATGTGTTTTGACTACGCCTATATACAAACACTGCTGATCTGGACGTATAACCTTTTACACTATGTTTCCTAAACAAATAGTCTATTAAAATGATTTTAACCTGTACATACTCTTTTTTCACTTGCTTCTTTCATTTTTGACATAAGGTCATTCAATATTCTTGCTACCGTATCATTTTAATGATTGCATGGAACACATGTTCCCTAATTTAACCAATCCCCTACTGGTTACCATTTCAGTGTGATACAACAGTGAAATACACTTGATACATATCCCTATGGCCAAATCTAATAAACTCTAGAAGC
>PISX010006822.1:0-94066 GCA_004024625.1 Mellivora capensis
GACTCTGAAAAATAACCTGAGGGTTTTGAAGGGGCGGGGGGTGGGAGGTTGGGGGAGCCTGGTGGTGGGTATTATGGAGGGCACACATTGCATGGAGCACTGGGTGTGGTGTAAAACTATGAATTCTGTTACGCTGAAAAGAAATAAAAAAATATTTAAATTAAAAAAAAAGATTTATTTGCAAGTAAAGAGAAAGCAGTGTCTCCAACTTTTCCCAACTTTTTTTTTTTTAATTTCCCCAACTTTTCGTGTCAAAAGCTTTACCCTAGGCTGTGGGGAACAGATGTAGCTAGAAGTTTGTGAATCCAGATGAAGAAATAAGCATATTATTTATAGTGATGGTGGTGACCACAACAAGGATGAAAATCTCTGCTCTCGGTTGCAATGAGAAGATGGAGGAGAGAGAATTTTCCCTTTTTGTTTTATGTCTTTGTATAGTCTGAGCCTGAATCATTTTCTCGAGAAGAGTTGAACATGTTTCCACTAATGTTGATATTGAGGAGAGGCAACAGGCCACAAGACAATTCACTTTGGAAGGCTCCTTGGGTAAGAATAGATCATTGGAAGTCTAAGATGGCATTTCTCAGGGTATATGTCTAATAGTGGGTGAGGGATAATGTGCCAACATTTTGATGAAACTGTGGATCCGAGTGTGAGGGGACATTGAGTAACAGAGGGCTGAGCTCTGTGCTGAGAATGCTGGGGTCTTGTTTGGGGACATTCTGTGTAGAAGACCCCATAGAGCCACCAAATAGGGTATCAGAAGAGGTACAAGAAGAGGATCTGAGTTCTTGACAGAAAGGTCCTTCGAACCTTAGTGTCCAAAAGTGCATGACTTAGATGAAGTCAATTCAAACAAAGGACAGGGAAAATTAGATGTGGGCCCAGTAGGGACTCTGTCCATCTGACCTACAGGTTGATGTGCACTGTTAGGCGCAAGAAGTGAGACTGGGCTTGCATCCTAATGAAGTTTGTAGGACAAAAGCCCCCACACACTGCAGTTCCACTCCAAGCCTTGGAGAATGTGGTAGGCAGAGAGGAACTGCTGGATACCCACAGGACAAAAGGGAGCATCCCCTCCTCGTAGCCTACTTTGGGGGCATAAATATTAACCCCTAGGTGGCAAAAGCTGGAAGTGACCCTAGAAGAGGTCAGGAGGCCTTCCCTTCAGAAGCTGCCATGCTCTGCTCTCACCCAGAAGGTTCTCTCCTCAAGTACTTT
Source organism: Mellivora capensis (assembly GCA_004024625.1). Classification (NCBI taxonomy): domain Eukaryota; kingdom Metazoa; phylum Chordata; class Mammalia; order Carnivora; family Mustelidae; genus Mellivora; species Mellivora capensis. The sequence continues at coordinate 1,222 of PISX010006822.1, forward strand.
ACTTTGCTTCGTGTGTCCTCCTCCTCTTCCTTCCCTCTATTACATCGTGAATTATTACAGAGAGGAAATGAGCAGAATCCCATAACACTCGCAGGAGGACGTTGCAGCTACCATGGTTGCCTGATAAATGTGGAGGCCTAGCACCGTGAGTGTCCAGTGATAAGGGACCTGAGGTCTGAAAGCAGCAGAGAGCAGCCTCTCAAGGTGCCCCTGATGGCTGGGCAAGCATGACTTAGTCCCATTTCGCAGGAGGCCAAGGGCTCTCTTGAGGAGGAAGGCCTCTGCTCCTCCTCCTGTCTTCTCTGGCTCTCCGTTCACTGGAGGCTGGTCCCAAAGCACCTGAGAGCTTCAGTTCCTCCTGGCCCCTGCTGCCGACCACAGAGGTTTCCATTTTCCCAGGCTGCCAGTTCTGGCCCTCTCCTGAACATTACATTGGCTTAATTATTTTGATTTTAAAAATAGGCAACTAATGATTGCAGCTCTCTCAGCCAATGCATAATGGAGCCCCAAAGCTAAAGGAGCTGAGGTCTGCTGTGAGTTTTTAAAAGCTTCCTACTTCAGGGACGCCTGGGTGGCTCAGTTGGTTAAGCAGCTGCCTTCGGCTCAGGTCATGATCCCAGCGTCCTGGGATCGAGTCCCACATCGGGCTCCTTGCTCGCTAGGGAGCCTGCTTCTCCCTCTGCGTCCATCTGCCAGTGCTCACTCTCTCTCTCTCTCTCTCTCTCTGACAAATAAATAAAATCTTTAAAAAAAAAAAAAAAAAAGCTTCCTACTTCAGAATGGCTCTCCCACTTGGCTTGGAGCAGGGGCTCCCACTCCCCTTGGGAGGGCTGGTTAACGTAGCCTGTGTCAATTCATTCCTTCTGCCTTTTGTGGAAAACCTACCCCATAGCTCTGCCCGAGTCAAAAGGGTTCTGCAGTGTCTACGATTTTTGGCTCAAGAATAGCTTTTTTTGCATAATTCTGAGAGCAAGCAACATGACTCTTCACAACATCCCAGAAAATTCCGAGGTACACAGTGCATCAAACGAATAGAGGTCCCAGCAGGCAAGCCATGATAAGGAGGTGTGTGGCATTCCACAGCCAGTTTCCGGCATGTGAAACGACATAAAAGCCCAGTTTGTGCTGCGTAACAGCTGTATTTTTCTTGTCTACAAACTCCAGTTGTATGAAAATGGAACGCAACAAGGAAACACCGTGTCTGCCAATAATGTAAATTGCTTGAGATTTCCGAGGAATCGGTAAACGAGAGGGGTGGCAGAGGTAGCTTTGGGACATTTGGGAGTTCATGTCTTGGCTTGAGATTTTGGACACAGGTGTGTGGCTCTGAACCTTAGCAGCAGCCTCAGAGAAGGGAGAGAGGAAATTTGATAGGTATGGGGGGGGTTGGGGAGAGGCATGGGACTTGAAGGTCTGTGGAAGCTAGGCTTGCAATAGGACGAGAGATGAACAGGATGGAATTCATGCCCCACCAGGTACCAGGACCCCTCATCTGAGGTTCTCCTCATGTTCGCAGTTGCCACTGCGGTGTCCACGTGAGGAGCATCTCAATTGTTTTTCCACCTGTAGCTCTTAAACCTTCTAGATTTCTGGTCGCTGGTGAGGAGAGACACAGAGTGGAGTTCACAACTACCTATGAGGTGGGTGTGGGTGGGCGTTGTTACATCCAGTTTAACAGATGAAGAAATTAGGGCTTGAATGGTTTAAGTACCCATATCCTTGCAGCTGACACAGAATCAGCAGAACCATGTTTCAAACCTGAGCCTTTTTAAGCCTCTCATGGCACTTGATCCCCTCTATGGCTTCTTCTATAGGTGTGCTGGTTTCTGGCCAACACACTCATTTAGCCCTTCACTTGCTTTGCTCTTCAATATGTCCATCTGGCTCCTAAAATCCTGCTTGTCCCAGGCCCAGGGTCCACATGTGCTCCTCCCCTTTCTACTTACAGGAAGGGCTTCAGAGAGCTTTCTGGGATTGCTGGTTTCTAAACTCCTGACAAAATCACTCTGCCTGCTTTTAGACCCCAACTTCAGTCTGCACCAGGTCTAACAGTCTCAGAGTTTTGCTCTGTCTCTGCGCTTCATCGGTCATTTTGCTAGAGGACTGTCCATGAAGCTGGGTCATGTTTGCTGGGAGCTGGGCCAGACAGCAGGTCATTAGCCAATAACCGCTCCACTGAGATGTTGGACCAGATGGGAGAGGTGAAGTCGGGGCCAGGAATTGGAGCCAAAGGTACAGCAGGTACAAGATCTGGAGAGAAGAGGCACCAGAACCCGTGCAAAGGTCAGTAGTGTGGAAGCCAAAGGGAGATGCCAGGCAAAGGCAGATAAAATAGGGGTAGTTCTGGAGTTAACTCTATGACCACTTGGCATCTACTCATGGGATGTTCCTTGAAAACCCAGCCAAGCATGTTTTGCTAGGCTTTTTTTTTTTTTCAAAAAATTTAAGATTTACTTATTTATTTCAGAGACAGAGAGAGAGTGCATGAATGGGAGGGGCAGAGGAAACAGACTCCCCGCTGAGCTCAGAACCCAATTCGGGTCTCCATCTCAGGACCCTAAGATCACCACCTGAGCTGAAACCAAGAATTGGTCACTTAACTCATGGAGCCACCCAGGCGCCCACACTAGTGTTTTAACCATATTATCTCAGGCGAGATGGGTAAGGCCAGAAGCAGACCGAGAGAGAAGCCAGAGAGTGTTTTCTAGTTATCCTCACAGTTCCATGGGAAGAACACAGTGCACTATGCAGGACCATTTGCAGAAGCACTAGTGTCAGTCACAAGGCAGAGAGAGGAAGTAGAACTGCGGGAAAGAGACTTCCTTGTGATTTCTGTGGGATGGAACTTGGGAAACAAGTAAAACCAACTTAGGATTGGCTAGTCGTGTAATGGGGCTCTGGGGCTTAGCACTATCCCTGATCGTGTGGTATCTGGCCTTGGGGTGATTAGCACAATTGTATAGGGGTCCAGAGTGGAGAGCCCCATAACGGAGATGTTTGGAGTTGTGGAATTAATTGTCTACTCAAGAAAGGGACCTGGGCCTCTCCCAAGGGCCTCTATACAAACCATTCATACAAACTATGTTGGGATGAACTTCTAAGGGGAGTCTTTGTGTATTTCTTTTATAATTACAAAAGTAGTACATGGAGGTTGAAAATTCAACAATACACTGGAAATGGATTAAAAAGTGGGTCCCACGACGTGGATGGAACTAGAGGGTATCATGCTTAGTGAAATAAGTCAATCGGAGAAAGACAACTATCATATGATCTCCCTGATATGAGAAAGTGGAGATGCAACATGGGGGTTTGGCGGGGTAGGAAAAGAAGAAAAGAAACATGATGGAATCGGGAGGGAGACAAACCATAAGTGACTCTTAATCTCACAAAACAAACTGAGGGTTGCTGTGGGGAGGGGGATTGGGAGAGGGGGGTGGGGTAATGGACATTGGGGAGGGCATGTGCTATGGTTAGTGCTGTGAAGTGTGTAAACCTGGCGATTCACAGACATGTACCCATGGGGATAAAAATACATTATATGTTTATAAAAAATTAAAAAACTAAAAAAAAAGTGGGTCCCAAATATCAGAGGGAGATACATTTCATAGATAAATTATGTAGCTAAATCTAACAGATAAATATGTATTTTTCTAGAACTTTGGCTATGCCCATAGGAAATGTATGTTCATGGACATACACTTTACTCACCTATATTGACATTGTTTTGCAGTTTGTACTGAAGGCAAAATAGGATTGTACTATGGTATAAATTTATTTTTTTGAGCACAATAATATAACATGGTCCTTCTTCTATGTCAGTACATAAGAACAACACAATTCTTTTCTAATGATTGCATAATATTCTACAGTATAGATCAACCATAATGTATTCTAAGTCATTCTTCTATTAATTTTTATGTTGCCTTCAGATATTTCCTAATACATTGATTCAGTAAATATAATACATATTTGCATGAGTTTTCTGGGGAATAAATTCCTACAAGTGAAATTTGTGGAACAAATATTATATGAATTTTAAATTTAACTAGAAACTATTGAATTTCTCTCTGAAAATATGTCACCAGTTTATTTTTCCACAACAGTTTATGACCAGACATTCGACATTTGGTCTTCATTTTTCCAATCCAGTTGGTGAGAAATGTGTCTCTGTTTTGTTTTGTTTGTATCTGATCACTAGGGAGGTTTGTGGGTGTTCTTAAATATTTATTGCTGTTTGAATATCCTCATCTATAAATGAAACTTTCAGGTTTTTTTCAGATTTTAAACTTTTTTGTATCTTAAGAATACTAACTTTTCATTATGTAGATTATATTTTTATTGGTCTATCATTTGCTTTAATTTTGTTTATACTATTCTTTTCTGTTTTCTATAATAAATCTGCCCATATTTCTTTTCTGGTGTCTCGGTTTCTTGTCTTGCTTAAGAAGTCTTTTCCATTAAGGGTAGACCTTAAAGGGGTCTAGTCAGGGCTAGGCAATATTTCTAGCACTAGTACACTGAGGAAGAGCTGTTTCTGCTTTCCCAGAAGCCTCCTACTAGCTAGGGAACTGGTTAGGGATGTTGAAAGCATGAGTCACTGATTAAGTGATTCTTAACTGTTCATGTGCCATATACCTCTTTGGGATTCTGACAAAAATCTATGGCCCCCCACAATTTTGGCTATGATTTCAGAGGTCTTATAGACTATCTAAAGTCTATCATGGAGCCCTATTAATTATTCCTTAGATTGAGAACCATCCTCTACTGCATTTATAAATATCTGATTGAGGTAAATTTTCCAAATGATTTCTGCCATCAAATTACAGTCCTGATTATCCCTTGCAAAATTTTGCCTGGGAGGCTCTTTTTTTTTTTTCAAAATTTTATTTAAATTCTAGTTTGTTAACATATAGTATAATATTGGTTTCAGAAGTAGAATTTAGTGATTCATCACTTGCATATAATATCCAGTGTTCATCATAACAATTGTGCTCCTTAAAAACAACCAACCAACCAAACAAAAAGTGTCCTCCTTAAAACCCATCACCCACTTACCCCATCCCCCACCCACCTCACTCCATCAACCCTCAGTTTGTTCTCTATCTTTAGGAGTCTCTTACGGTTTGCCTCCCTTTCTCTTTTTTCCCCCTTTTCCATGTACTCATCTGTTTTGTTTCTTAATTTCCACATATGAGTGAAACCATATGGTATTTGTCTTTATCTGACTGACTTATTTCACTTAGCATAATACTCTCTGGCTACATCCACATTGTTGCAAATGGTGAGAGTTCATTCTTTTTGGTGGCTGAGTAATGTATACTCCCCAGTGTATGTATACTACATCTTTTTTACCCATTCATCAGTCAATGGACAATTGGGTTCTTTCCATAGTTTAGCTATTGTTAATAATGCTGCTATAAACATCAGGTGTATGTACCCCTTTGAATCTGTATCTTTGTATCTTTTGGGCAAACACCTATAGTGCAATTGCTGGCTCATAGGGTAGCTCTATTTTAGCTTTTTGAGGAAACACCACATTGTTTTCCAGGGTGGCAGCCACACCCATTTGGATTCCCACCAACAGTGTAAGAGGGTTCCCCTTTTTCTGCATCCTTGCCAACATCTGTTGTTTTCCATATTGTTTATTTTAGCCATTCGGATAGGTGTGAGGTGATGTACTTTTGATGTTCCTTATGGTGAGAGGTGTTGAGCATCTTTTTGAGTGCTGTTATGGATGTCTTCTTTGGAGAAATGTCTATTCATGTCTTCTGCCTATTTCTTAACTGAATTATTTATTTTGGGGGTGTTGAGTTTGATGAGTTCTTTATAGATTTTGGATACTAAGCCTTTATCAGATATGTTATTTACAAATATCTTCTCCCATTTTGTAGGCTACCTTTTAGTTTTGTTGACTATTTCCTTCACTGTGCAGAAGCTTTTTATCTTGATGAAGTCCCAAAAGTTCACTTTTCCTTTTGTTTCCCTTGCCTCCATGCCTGGGAAGCTCTTTACGCAACCCGGCATTGTCTACCCTGGATAGTCATGGCTTCCTCATGGCCCCAAATGTAACATTGAGTGTCACCTCAGGTCAGAACCAGCAACCCAGCCCTTCCTAGCAGTGCCATGCCCCCCCACACACACTATACCCATGTCATGTGATCTCTTGGATAATTCTGACTTCACACCTGAGTTCAGACCCATGGAGCTGATACTGGGGCTTCTACACACTACAATGTGACTGAGGAGGGAAGAAGGGTTTGCAGAGAGAGATGCCAAGGGCTGCAAGAGAGTTGTCATGGACATTAGAATCTATCTTCAAAAAGCCTATAGTGAAGAACAATACACTTAACACAGGATATTGCAAAGGCTCTGGAGGGGAGAAGTGAGGAACTTGGAGGTTCAAGGTCTCTTCTGAGAAAACCAATAGACTGTCATTGAGGGAAAAGGTTCAAGGACCTCTCCAGAGTGTTGGGCCTCCGTAAGTGCCAGAAAGAGAGGCGATCCATTATGGGGACCTCAAGTCTGTGCATACCTAGGGACTTCAAAATAGATGCAAACATCCTCTGCCATTCTCTCGCTCTCTGAGAGAAAACTCCTGGGCAAAGCTACTCAGTACTTACCCAGAAACATGAAGGGGATCTCTCAGCTTGAGAAATGTCAGATTTAAAAGTTTCTGATTGTTTTCCATAGGGCTTTAGTGGCAAAAGCCTCAGCTCAGAGCATGAAGACCAGTACATTCAACACTCGAATTTAGGAACAACCTCTAACCACCTCCCCCCCACCCTCCCCCCCAAAAAACCCCCAGGAATTGAAATCCCATCTGAAGCAGGCTCTAGCTCTCTAATGATCTGTTTCTCCTGGCTTTACTTCTCCACCTGGGATTTCCATTGGTTATCTACATGCACCAAATAAAATGTTTGTTTGACTATTTGTGCCTCCAAACGTACTCAGTCTTGATCATAATCCTACCAGAGAAATAACTAGGCAAGATTCAACTCTTCGAGAAATATGGAGAGTAAGCCACCAAACCCAAAGGAATGCAGATCAATCCAATTTTAGCCATAAGCTTTGTGTCTCCCAATTGGCTATATTTGTTTAATCTTCCATTTCTCATAAAAAATTCAAATGAAGAAGAGGACGATCACTACCCACAAAAGAGATCTAGCTGAAGTGAAGGAGTCCCAGGCATAAACAGCTGGCTGTGGGTGAGAAGAGAGAACATTTTCCCAAACTTGATTAACATCCATCTGATGCATGGTACCAGAGAAAAGCCTGAGGTGAGCATAATTCCTGTCCTCAAAGAACTTTCAGTTTAAGAAGTTCCTACTGATAGAAATACTTGGGCAATGAAATGGGAAAGTGCTATCCAATGTGCTTCTAGATAAAGCATTTGCTTCTTGCACCAACCTAACATGGAGCAGGCCCATATGCAAATAAGCCCTTTTGGGAATGTGTTCTGAAGGACTGCTGTTTTTCTATTCTCCTGCATACTAAATCTTGACAGTAATAATGAAGTAATATATTTTTTTTTAAGATTTTATTTATTATTTGACAGAGATCACAAGTAGGCAGAGAGGCAGGCAGAGGGTGGGGGAGCAGGCTCCTTGCTGAGCAGAGAGCCCGACACGGGGCTCGATCCCAAGACCCTGGAACCACGACCTGAGCAGAAGGCAGAGGCTTTAACCCACTGAGCCACCCAGGTGCCCCATGAAGTAATATCTTAATCTACATACTGATAATCAGTGCCTGAGGTGGTGGTGGTTGTTTTAACTTGAGGTTTTACCCAAAGACAAAAAGACAACCCCTGAGCCCACATTCTAGAATAAGAACATTCTAGAAATATATGTTACTCCAGTGTTTATTCACATACAGCTATGTATAGCTTGAAGTATACATACCTATGTATATCTTGAAGATCTGATATCAGTCTCTGGTTATTCTTCCTCAGGGAACATACGCAGACCCGTAGCTGGTGAGTGAGAGAAAAATCTCATCTCTGCCTGACCTACAGCCCTCTTCATGGAGATTTCGCCAGTCCCCCTTCCGCCCATCCTATGACATGGTTATCTTGTAGAGATCGCAGTTGGAGTATTTCTTGTTTTGTTTGCAAGATATCTTTAGTTTCACCTTACATTCACTATCAACTAATTTTTTTTAAGTTTAATCTTTCTGAAACCTCTACAGAATGCTGTTTGTCCACAGCTCACCTCTCTTTCTCTCCCTTGCTCTGTGTCTGGATTCATTTTTCATCCTCTGCTGTAATCAGCGTTCTCCACACTGTGAAGAGGGAAGGGACATTTCTTTTCTTTTCTTTTGTGTGTGTGTGTGTGTGTGTGTGTGTGTGTGTGTGGAAAAAGTCACTTCCTCCTTAGGGTATAAAATCAAAATTAATTTCCCCAAATTCCTCCCCTTCCTGGGGAAGAAATATGAATATCGGGACGCCTGGGTGGCTCAGTTGGTTAAGCGGCTGCTTTCGGCTCAGGTCATGATCCCAGCGTCCTGGGATCGAGTCCTACATCAGGGTCCTTGTTCGGCAGGAAGCCTGCTTCTCCCTCTGCCTCTGCCTGCCACTCTGTCTTCCTGTGCTCGCTCTCTCTCTCTCTCTTTGACAAATAAATAAATAAATAAATAAAATCTTTAAAAAAAAAAGAAATATGAATACCTGGGGATTCCTATGTAACACAATTAAACACTGCTTCCCCCCCAAAAAAATAAAAATAAAAAAATAAACACTGCCCCCCAACATACGCACACAATTGCACAAAATCACAGTGCTCCGAGAATGGTTCCTCCTTAGCATTTCATATGTATTATAAAAGCCAAAGGGCGAAGTTGCCTAATGTGGACAGGATTTTTGTTAATATAGATTCCCGAGCCCAGCCTGGACCTGGATTTTGAGGGTAACTCCCAAGGGCCCTTATATCTAGATAATTTTGGTGCTTTGCTTGGCTCAGGTGTAAAAACTGGGATAGGTTACAACAGTAAAAAGTGCACTGAGGACATTGCATTTAGGAGAAATGCAAAGTAAGAGAAGCAGAGAAAGCCTCCTTTTCTTGAAGTTGGTGAACACTTCATGGAGGAATGGTTATTTCAGACCAGCCTAAACGAAGAGGGCTCATGGAGGAGTGGGACATTTGAGGAAGAAATGAAGCCAGGGAGGGATTCAGAGGAGAGCACCCTTTTTTCTCTTGGGACAAAGGAAGAGGTGAGACTGGCTCCAGGATTTGTGATCCTTTGCTCCCCTGGGATTCTCAGCCTATGATAAGGAAGTGCTTTCCTCCCCAAAGCCATGAACCTGGGCAGAGGGAAGGCTGTGTGATAGTGATGAAATTCCTAAGCAAACCAGGAGGGGGGACCTCCACCCTCTGCCCTGGGAGATCCTCGGCTGGAGCTGCACCTCTTGCCTGAGCAGCCCACCCACCCTTGTTGCACATTAAAATCACCTGGGAGCACTTACAAATACCAGGGTCTGGCCCTTTCCCCAATATTCTGATTCAATTGGTCTGGAGTGGAACCCCAGCATAGGTATTTTGAGTTCCTAGGTTACTCTAATATGTAGCCAGAGCTGAGAACCATTCAACCGACTGCTGGAACCCACAGTTGGGAAGTCCCTGTTTGGCACTGTGCCCCAATTTCCTCATCCGTGCTGAACGGTGTTACAGAGGTGATGTGGGTCTTCAGTGTGGTTACACTTCTGTGGCCCCTCACCTCTTCAGAAGCATCTGGTTCCCCTGCAATTTGCTGTGTTGTTCCCTGGGTCGTCTCCCTCCCATCTTTTCCCTTCATAGCTTGTATTATGCTTCGGTTCCTCTGGGCCCCTGATCTCTGCTAAGTGACAAAGACTGCTAATTACTTAATCAGATGAACTAATTGCTGTTAACACTACCTGGCTTGAGCTTTCTCCAAGCCAGTTAGAATTTGTTCCCCAAGGAGGAGTCTCTACAAAGGGAATTTCAGCTGGGGCCAGTAGTAAACAAGGGGGCTTCTCAGTCCCTCCAGTTCTGCCTTAGAGGGAGCAAATCTGCAGGGAGAGGAAAGCACAGAACTCTGTCCTTCCTAGTTGTGGGAAACTGGGCCATTCTGTGGCCTCTCTGTGATTCAGGGGATGGCAACACTCACCTTCTAGAATCATTGTAAGGGGCCATCAAAAGGTGTGGCATTTGTAGGTGTTCTATAAATATTAGCTTCATTTTCCTTTCTGCCAAAGACCAGATCCAATTATATCTTTTGAGAGCCACATCTCACTTTTAACACTCGGAGACTAAATCTGCAGCTAAGCCAGGTCTCTTTCATCCTGCACTTGTGCAGTTCGTTTTTAGATCTAAATATTGAATTTTATATCTTTACCTTTTAAATTGTCTTTTGTTATTTCCTGCTCAGCACTCCAGTCTTCCCAGAGCTCTGGATCCTGATTCCATCTATTACCCTACATAGGAGCTAAATATGCTGGTGTGTGCCATCAGTGGAGCTAGACAGAAGGCTCTCAAAGTCTTCATCTGACTCCTGGATAACATTGCTGAACAGAACAGGGCAAAGGAGAAAGCCCTTTTACACTCCAAGCTCCTAGCACGATGTCAACACATTAACCAGATCTCTTTAGTTTTAATATTAGTTGCAAACCAACCAAACCATACCTTCATTCAGTGTACATGTCCACATTTCCTCACTGCTACTTTTGTGGCAGAAACTAGTTTCCTGCCCTAATATCCATCCTTCTCTTCCTCCTTAGTGACAGAACCCTATATTTAGCTGCATTGATCTAGCCTCTCTTACAGCTAGATATGGCCATATGCCTCTGTTCTTTTTTTTTTTTTTTAAGATTTATTTGTTTGTTTTAGAGAGGGAGAGAGAGGGAGAGAGAGCATGAGCATGGGTGGGGGGAAGGGTAGAGGGAGAGAGAGAATCTCAAGCAGACTCCCCAATGAGCAGAAAGCCAGCCCAGGGTTCAATCCCATGACCCTGAGCTCATAAACTGAGCTGAAATCAAGAGTTGGAGGCTTAACCAATTTAGTGCCTGCCTCTGTTATGGCCAATGACTTGCAAGTCAAATTTTTTTTTTGTGGGACTTCAGACACACCTTCCTAAAATTGACAGCTGGGAGGAGCTAGCTCTCTCTCCTTCCTAGTGTTTGAATGTGGATGTCCAGATTGAATCACCAGCTGTCTTACTGCGATCTTGGATCATGAGGTGAACTGGAGGATGAAAGATCCTTCAGGAGCCTGGTCTTTCATGAATATGAAACATCATGGCAGTTCATGACTGCCTAAATATTTTCTTACAGGATAGAGAAATAGCTATTATTTTGTTTAAACTTTTTATTCTAATCCTGATAAATATACCTTGTTTAAATCTAAATACTCTGTCTCTTTCCCAGGAAGCAGAAAGGCAAGGAGACAGAAAGAAAGGAGAAAGAGATTCTGTGTTTTCTGATGGGAATCTTGGATTTCTCCCATGTCTGGAAGAGTTCTAGACACCCACAACCTTTTCAACCTTTGAAAAATAGCTTGGGAGGTCATTATACAAGGGAGAAAAACAAAAAGGGAAATTTGTCAGCATGTTTTTTAGTAGATCTCCTAATGTTAGGAGCTAGAAAAGCCTTTCTTTGGAGACCTAGGCCATTTCTAACAGTTTCTTTTGAAATCACTAATTATGCTCTAAAAGAGAAGGCATCATTGGAGCCAGAACCAGCAGCCAATTACCCACAAGAAATCGCTCACTGTGTGGGCTGCCTTCTCTCTCTGTTCGCATAATTTCAAAATGTAATTTCTAGAATCATGCTAAATACTTGTAAACAGAGATTGGTTTAATTGCAAGGAGGAACAATTTCAGGGGATAAAAACGAGAGTTGTTTCTCATTTTGTCGATAACAGATCAGTCGTCTTTGGGTCAGACTTACAGTTCCCATCTGTCTTCCCATCCAAGTCAGGTTCCTCTGTAACTCCAACGGTAGGTGCTGACCTCTATGGGAGGTGGAGGTTGCTGTGGAATAGTGGAAAGAGTCAAGCACTGAGAGTCAGAAGACATGAGTTCAAATCCCAGCTCTGGCATTTGCTAGGTTGTTGTCACTAGGAAGTTATTTAGCCTTCTTGAGACTCAGTTTCCCCATCTCAAAAATGGGACTGCCTGCCACACAGAGTCAAAGGGACAAATGAGCGATATGTGTGTATAAACTATAAGGTGCCCTACTGGAAGGTGAGTCCTATGAGAGTTGTGGCTGTTTTATTCCCCACTGTCTTCTCCAATGTTCTCAATATTTCCTGGAAGACTGCAGGGGTATGGATCCATGACTGTTGCCACCAAATTGTGGCATAACAAAAATTAGAAAATTATTACCACCAACATTTATTTTTCACAGGTCTGCAGGGTCTAGCTGATCTGGGCTGGGCCTGGCTGATTTAGCCTGGGCTGACTGGCCCATGCCTCTTCACTCGGCTGGGGCAACTTAGCTGGGACACCACCACTCCATGGGTTACTCATCTGCCTCTGGGGACTAAAGGCTAGGACAAGCCCAGCTGGGCTCATCCTTCTCATGGTGATAATAAAAGCACAAGAGGGAACAAGACCTCTCTGCCTACTAATATCCCATGGGTCAATGGAAAAAGATGCATGACTAAACCCAGAATGGAAATTTCACTCACCCACAGAACAGGAGGATGCTGCAAAGTTACATGGCAAAGGACATGGACAGAGGGAAGGGAAAAAATTGGGCCATTAATGCAATCTACCACAGGATGCAATGAACTACTTATTGCTGGCATGAATATACCTGTTTTGTGAATGAATGAAGACAGGTGTGAGGAAGCTGGGTTTCTTAAAGCAAGCCCCGACATTGCCCATCAAGAATTTCCTTCTCATACAAGTAATCCTTTAACGAATGGGGAAAACGTAGTTATATGACCTGAGAAGGCCTGGAGTTCCCTTTCCCTATAGACTTCCCTGGGATCCCCTCCCAGTACCTAGCCTATGTGTTTTTAGCTCACTCTTGACTAATTGTTGCTAAGATTGCAATTGATTTCTAAGTGTTGCCTGAGATGTTGAGCCAATTTAAGAAGTACAGGGACAACCAAGGTGAAGAGATACATCTCTGTCTCGTTTTCTCATAAGAAATGATTAGAGAGCTTCTTGAATCGAAATAAACAATATATATAATATATATAATTTAACATTATAATGACGAACAACAACAAAAAAACCCACCCCAAACTGTTAATGGTGGCTCCCTTTCAGGAGTTAGTCTAGGGGTAAATCAATGAAGAAGATATTTCCTTTATATTTTATACCTTCCTGTGTCATTGGGGAAAAATGTTTAAGCACATGCATGCTATTTGTATAACAGATTTTTAAGGGATTAAATGTGCACTCTGTGAAACTCCATGTATGTGCACTTTCAAGCCCCAAAGAGACGAAGATACAAAGGTGGCAGGATAGGCATCGGCTACAGGAAGCTAATCCTACCCTGCGGACAGTGGCTTGCCTACCCTATTCACAAGGCCTCCATTTAAAAAGAGAAAAAGAAAGCAATTCGCCCCTCCTCATAATAATACATAGATGAGAGCATGAATGAAATTAACATTCTCATCTGCTCACCTAGAACAAAATGTCACTGAGTGAGTAAGAAAGCGATTACTTCCAAGGCTGAATGAGCAAACCATTTAGGCAGATGGGGGAAGTCTTGTTGTACTACTGATTTGGGGGTTATTTCCCTTGTCTTTCCATTTCTTCCTGCCTCCTCCAGGCTTCCTGTGGGCCTGCGTTTGCATAAAGAGTGTTTGGAGGAGCAAATCTTGGGAAAGCAATGGCCTCTTTTTGGAATTTGCAATTTGGTTTTTAAATGTTGCTGTACAGCAGGAAGGCACAGTAGGAAAAGGCTTATGAGATAAGATTGATTTTTTGGAAAATGCTGTTCACAGCTCTCATCTGGTAAGGCTTGGATGGCTCTGGTCTTAAGGTTTATTTCTGCTGCAGAAGAATACAGGTGAAGAGCAACCTGCCTAGACTTTGACTTTGCATAATGGCTAGATGGGGTCCTCTAGCTACTGAGTCCATCCCTGACATTAGGGATGATGAGAAATCTGCTTGTTTTCTCCCGAGGATAGACTCCCCGGCCCAGCCTTCACTGAAATGATGAGGGGGAACAGACTTGAATTCCCAACTTCTTTACTTATGGCTGAAACACAACGTTGGTGTGGGTGCCCATACTTGTGAGTGTGCGCTAGGGAGGAGGGGAGCACTTGGGAGAAGAAAATCCTGGAGCAAAATGGCTTTTCCAAAGAAGAACGTCATCCACCCCATACTTCTGTCATTTTGGCTATGGAGAACAGAACAAACCATAAAAACGAAAGCTCCAGCCCGCAATAAACTAAGACAAATGACCACATGCCTCAAAGTTGCTCCAACCTTGAGACCAGTAAGAACGGGCTTAGAGCTCCCAATGACCTTGAAACTTCCAGCTTGGCCAAAATCTTTCCGTGGCAGGGAGCCCCAAGTCATCCGGTCCTGGGTTGGTTGCAAGTGGGTAAGGGTTGCCCTCCCAGACTTAGGTCCTGGAATAAGAAGAGGGTTTGGGTCAGCCCAGGTCACAGCCCCTGGGTCCTCCCTCTCTGTCCTCCCCATTTGCTCTCTTTGCAGAGATTTTCAGAGTCTAGTGGCATCTCCCCATTAAAGGAAAGAGCGCTTTCCCGAGAGCACATCTTCGATATTTCTGCAATTGTGCCATAGCCAGCTAATGTGTAATGCTGGAGTTTAATAGTCTATTAAAACACAGCACTGCACATTAAAATCTCTACTGTATCACTGCAGATCTACTTAACAAAGACGAGGTCCCCAGAAAGCACTACTCACTTGCTGAGACTTGCTGCAACCAAACAGGGGAAGTCTCTTCCGGCAGAAAAATTTAAAGGGGGAAAAAGGGTGGTGAAGGGGTCAATCAACACCTCCCTCGGGGCCCCGTCCCCAGTCGAGCAGACCCTTTGCCGGTCTGGAAGGAAGACAATCTGCTGGTGCTGTGGATTACATCTGGAAATTCTTCGAGTTTAAGAACAAATCCCTTCAGATCAAATCTCATTACTCAGATCTTTATTTGGAAGCACTTCAGTTTCCCTTCTCTCCTTCTCTGAGAGAAACAGGGTTCAGGAAAGCTGCCCCCCGCTGGGAAAATGCTCAACGGGGCTCCACCCTCCAGAACAATTGCTGGGGTGGAGGAATTCTTCAAACAGCTGTAAATCCTCCCACCAACTTCTCGTTCCTTTAGAAACCGCAACCCAGCCCCGCATCAAAGCCTCCGGTCAGCTGCCAAGAGAAAGAATCAATAGTTGAACAGAAACATGAAGTGTGAGTGCCGGGGATGCATGCGGTGTAAACACCTGAACTGCAAATAATCCAGGTGTCACCTGAGAAACAGGGAGAAACCGTGGCCTCTGAGGGCCCCCTGGGCAGCGCGCCCACGAGGGAATGGTCAAAACACCAGCAGGGCTTTGCGGCAGAGCAGGGTCAGGGGGGAGAGAAAGGGAAGATGGAAAGCCAAGGATCGCCATTTGACAGTGGGATGGGCAGAGCCAAACGCCCGAGTCAAGAAACGAGGTAGAGAAGTGAGGCAGAGACACCTACGGGAATGGGTGTCAGGAGCTCTGCCTGTCTTCACCCTCCCAGGCCTTGTGACAGCTCAAGACAACAACCCGGGGATCTTCATTCAAATGATGAGAACAGGGAGGGAAACCAGCATATGTCATCACCAAAGACGCCTCTTTGATGCAGAAATTATTTTGAGCTGAAGGCAATTTAGAGGCAATAAAGGCAGAAAAAGCTCCCCTTCTTCTCAAAGGCAGGAAATAAATTCTCCTTTTACTGGAGACAGACTCTTATCTGCCCCAAGAAGACACCAGATGAATCTGCAAACAAATCTTGTTAAACTCACCCTAATCTTCCTACTTAAGGAAGGTGAGGAGGACCTAGCCCTAGTTGGACTACACCCTCCACCCTCTGCCCAGCCCAAAGCCCTCCATCCTACCAATTCTTCACACGTGTATTGTTTCTTAGTCTTAAAGATGTAGGAGCCTCCTGCTCTGGCCATTTCTTCGGGTCTTCATTCTCTGGTGAAAGCTCCCACTGAAGTGGACAAATTCCATAAAATATGATGCTTTTCTCCTATTAGTGTCTTTTTCAGTTTAATATTCAGACCCAGCCAGGGACCCTAAGAGGACCAAAGAAAACTTTGTCCTCCCAACAGATATTTCTGGATTTTTCCCCTCGGTTCTTCAAGTCCTTGGACTCCAAGTGAGCCCTCACAGGGCCTGAAAGTGTGTGTAGGGGTGCCTGGCTTTTGTCATCTTCATTTTTGAATTCCAAAGACAATTGGGTAATTGTGGTTTAATTTATCGGGCTACCATGATGTCTACAGTGGTTTGACGCCACAAAGTCAGAGCTTGCTTGAATTTGTGGGAGAACTGCATTTTCCAAGCAAAGCCCCAGGTTATCTTGACTTGGTGATTTACACCACGAGTATTGGCTCCCTAGATGTCCCACTCGTGAGCCACCTTGGACAGAAGATGATCCAGAAGGCAGCCGTGGTTTCACCACCTCCTAACCCTGCATGGAGACCTCTTATGGTCCCAACACCATAAGATGTTGGATGTTGCCAAGATCGTCATTGTCAGTGGTTTTCTTTTTCAATCCTTTCCCTGAAAGTGCCAGTTTGGGCAGGGAGTAGTGGTCTGTGGGTTGTTGTCAACTCTCCAGCTCTTCCCAGAGCTGCTGACCTACCCGAGCTGCTTTTGTGTGCTGATTTCACTCCCAGCTTCCTCCTGTCCCTCTAGCTCCTCTTCTTCCTCCTATCCCGTGTCCTCACTCGCTCACTTCAGCTCGATCGAAATGTGTATCTTACTATAGGGGCATGTGTTGATATGCTTGAAATCCTACTGGAGGTAGAGTGGTTACAAATACATGAATGAATAAACTGGTAATTCCCTGACCTCTTTCTGTCCCAACTGTGTGTGTGTGTGTGTGTGTGTGTGTGTGTGTGTGTGTGTGTGTTTGTGTGTGTAGAGGCAGGCGTATGGGAAGAAGGGGAAAACAGAATCACCTCGGGGACTTGGGGTGGAGAAGAGGTGAACTTTTTTACCTGGAGTTGAAGTGAAATGAGAGGAGTAACAGTAAAAAGAGGAAGTGTAGAGTCTACAATGTGTATGCCTGTATGTTTTTAAGAAGAGAAATAAAGAACCACAAGGACAAAATGATTTCCAAAGTGAAGGGTGATGTCTTCTTTGGTTTTCAATTCAGTATGAATGCACAGAGAACGTGCAAAAGAACCCCCTGTCAGGGAAGGGACCTAAGCTTCTCTGGGTCCTAAGGGGCCCAATGACTTCCCCATGCACTATCTCATTGAGTCCTTACCATGACTCTTCCAGATAGTAATTATCCACACTTTATAGATGGAGAAACTGAGGCAGAAAGTAGTTAAGCAATGGGCTCTAAACACACACCAGCAAGGGAAAGAAAGTATTTCAACATAGACCCTCTGATCAATTCCTTGTATTACGTCACGTTGGTCATTTAGCCCATGGAAAATCTTGGACTATAAAATAGTGAATAACCCAGTGTCTTCTCCCTCGGGCCATGTAAAATCTGGGAGATGGAGAAATCCCAGGAATGTCTATCCTATAAAGAATGGGCGAGAAAGGACCAACAGATGTTTTCAGGAAGATGGCAACACCCCTGCTTGTTTGAAGGACACCCATGGGAAGAAGAAGGTCAGGAAGCAGGCTCTGTTCCTTGCTCTGGGTCCACCACAGCCTCAAGTACAGGAATGACCCAGATCCTCAAAGAGGGCTTCCCTGCACCCCAGGAATTGCCCCCACCCCAGATTACCCTCTGGCCTCAGATCCCTCAGGATAGGACCTGGAAGCAGGCTGGAGGAAATGGAGGGATCCTTGTGCGAAAGAGATAAACAGGCAGGCTGGGAGCTGGACTGATTTCTCCTCCCCTCTCTCCACACTGGAGACTGGTAATTGTACATGTTTGTCTTTGTGTGAAGGGCTCCCAAATTGAAGAAGTGAGAGTTACACTCACAAATTCAGGGGAAGGGCTTTAAGGGAGGAACCACCGCACCCTTATCTCTGCCCCCAGCTGTGAGGCTGATTGATGCTATTAAAATTCCCAGGGAGCCTCTGCTGGCAGCACTTGGTGGGGGGAGTGGTTGGGGGGGAAGTGTGGTGTGTGTGTGTGTGTGTGTGAGAGAGAGAGAGAGAGAGAGAGTGCGAGAGCACACGAAACAGGGAGAAGCAGCAGCCTAGGAAATGCTTGTTGATTACCTTCTCGAAATAGTTCAGGTGGGAGGGGTGGTAAGTGAGGGCTGAAAACACCTGATAGGGAAGATTTCATGGCTGTTGCCCACGACAGTGTGGGGTAGGTGCCATCTAAAGACCACAACCTAAAAGACTTTCCGATGCCACCTTAGGTGCAGAAATTTAGAACCATGTGTTTAAATTAG
Organism: Mellivora capensis; assembly: GCA_004024625.1. Taxonomy (NCBI): domain Eukaryota; kingdom Metazoa; phylum Chordata; class Mammalia; order Carnivora; family Mustelidae; genus Mellivora; species Mellivora capensis. Next base: position 19,706 of record PISX010006822.1, read on the forward strand.
AATAATCAAAAAGTATAAGTCTCCTCTCTCAGGCTCCTCTTTTAGGTTTCCAACCCAGGATTGAAGGAGGATTTAGGAATAAGAGATCTGGGCTCAAGTCTTTATCATCTGTGTGACCTTGGGATGCAGAGCAGCCTCTTGGGTCTAGATAGTTCATCATCAACTTCATGGTTTTGTTATTATAAAAAGATAAGAGAAAGTGAAGGTGAAGACGCTTTGCACTCTGTGGAATGCTATACAAATCATATTACTACCAAGGTTTAGCTTTGGGAGGCCCAAAACATCACAGGCCAGGTCCAATGGATACCCCGATCCTGCCCAAGCTACCTGTCTCTCTCATAACTGACTTCACAGAGGACCAGCACATGGTCCTGGAGGCTTGCATGCCTCCAGCAGCCTTCCTGGGGCTCTGCCAGGAAAGAGCCAATGAACTAACCCCAAGAGAGCAACATGTGGCCAAAAACCTTAGGGACCCCAAAAACCTTGCCCCCGAATGAATGCTTTGACAACAAGTTCTGCTCAGGCTGGAGGCCTAGAAAAGGTTTCAGGGTATGCTATTGTTCCTCTGGTCAGGTAAGTGGAATGGGCCACGGGACATCTTTACCGGGAGCCCTGATTCCCTCTCTGGCATGGAGAGGGGCCGGGTCCTGCCTCGTCCAGGAAATAAGGACGCTCAGTTTGACATAGTCCATTCCCCTCCCCACCTCAACAGATGCATGCATGGTCTATCCTTAGGATCAGCTGGAGAGACATTGAGTCAGTCCATACCATCTCTAGATCTCCTAGGGCCTTTTTGGGGGCAGGTAGGGTGGGGTGTAGAGAAGCATTTCTCAACACCAGTCATTGTGATTGGTTTTATAAGCACTCTTCTCTATGAGCAGGTGCCTGTGCATCTCTCTGAGTACTTAGTCCTCTATGATGCCCATCCTGGCTCTACGGTTCCCTCCATTAGCCCCCCTACCCCAGCTCTCTGCCCCTAGGTTGTGGAGATACAAAATGCACAGGCATAACTAGCCTCACTCCTTCCATCCTTTCCCTTCTAGGGACACTAAGTATCTATATCCTTCAGACCTTTTGCTATGAACACCCCCTCCCAGGCCCTCCATTGTATTTCCCCTTCCACTTCTACTAAAACCTATTCCATGCAAAGAAAAGCATCTCACCCTTTGTACCCATTGTACTGGGACAGAGATGCAATGTTCCTTCTCTGACTTGCTAAAGCTGCTACCACTTCCTCCTTTCCTTTATCTCCTCCTGCCTCTCTCCCTCTCAGTGCCCCACATATTCCACTTTGCCCCCCAACATTTGCAGTTGACTGAAACACCACTGTGGAAGGTGTGGCATTTGGTTCCAAAGAGGAGGGACTGAATCATATCATCTGGAAGTCTCGGGGAGTAGGTTCTTCTGAGGTGAGACTTGACAAGTGGTGGGGGGAGCCAGTTGGGGAGCCCTATAGATTAATCTCTCTTCTTTTTCTCTTCTGGGCACCATTCTGAGGGGCAAGTTGTGTATCTTCTTATACTCTTTCCCAAGAAGTCCCTCAGGTCAAGTAAAGATCATTGTTAAGCCCCTGGCTGTTTTTCTCAGCTGACATCAGCCAGAGTAGAAGCCCATCCTATGGAATCACTTCTCACGTAAACTCCCTTTGACCTTCAAGAACCAGCTTGTACCTCTCACTTGTTTTGCCCCAGTCTCTGCTTTTCTAGAGGACCAGGACCAACACAACCATTTTATTTTATTGTGAGATCAAGGCATACCCGCTTACTTCTCCTCATATGTACTTCAGACATCCCTAACTGAGGACTTTATATTTGTTATTCACTTAAGAAGGGATGTGAGGGAGGAAGGGAAACTCGGAGGCAGGGGAAGACAGGCAGAGGTTCCCTCGCTAGCTCCTAGAGGCCCTTTCACAGACCCTCTTTTGTCCTGAAGGGGGATTCTGCTATTTGTCTATACACAAAGTCCCAAGCTTTTTCGAAACAGGCAGGCCTGGACACAGAAATCTTAATGGGGGTGGGATTTAGAGAGAACGGTTTGACAAGCTTTTTCCAGACTGGGAGGAGTTTGGAAAAGGCTCTTTTCTGTCCATGGACGAAAAAAAACTTGCTCAGAAAGCAGGCAGACACAGTTCAGCCACTGTGAAGGACTTCTGTTCTCTCTCCCAAGACAATATAATCAATGAAAGGATTTAGGAAAAAATGAGCTGCAGAGTGCATAAGGAGTCTTGAGATGGACTTTTTATCTGCATTGCTTCTCTCACGATGGTTTAATTTTATTTGCCTTTTGAAAAATGGGGCTGTGTCAATAGCAGCCCATCATTCCATTAGCCCGGCTGACAGGCAGAGCTCACAAAGGTAGATGGGGATGGAGCGAGGCAGTCTTTCCCCTCCTGCTCTTGGCTCTCTGGAATTCTCCATTTGGCACACATGCCTGCAATGGGCGCCTGCGGTGGGCTCCTGAGAGGCAGTGATCCGCTCTGCAGTGGGGATCTGGTAAAGAAGAACATCTCAGACGTGCAAACTGCAGAAATCGGCTTGTTCCTCGGCTTTTCCGTCAGGACGTGAAGACCGCACAGAGAGGAACACTGAATGCATGAGGAATGTTTGTTTCTGTTTCACTGTCTCTAGGTGTTGTGTTCTGTGGACTCAGGGAAGACAGGAGGAGGGACCAGACTATAATGTCTGGGTGTTGACGAGGTCCGGCCATAGGGGATGGGGAAGGCAATTTCGGCTACTAAAAGGTAAAAATGTCACCTGCAGGCCATGTCTCTCCCTGTTGTGGGGACTTAAACCCCAACAGGCCACAGACTGGATTCATTCTCTTCCCTCTGAGGCCTTTTCCTTCTGTGGAGGCCCTTCTGTCAGCCTGTCTAGGGCACTGTCACCTACCCATCTCAAACTCGCCACAGGAATGAGGGTCATCCTTCACACTTCTCTTCTTTATCCCCACACCCCATCACCAAATCTCTTCAGTTTCTTTCTCTAAGACTCCAAAATTAGAATGGCTCTGGATCACGGCCCCCCACCCCCCATCTCCACTTTTCCATCATAGCCTCCCCTGAATGACTGCAATGGCATTGTTCTTATAAAATACTCCTACCCATTCTTGATGCTGCAGCAAATTAAATTTTTTAGAAATACAAATCCTTTTCTCTCTCCTGCTGTACAGGCCGTAAATGTCCTCCCATCACTCTTCAAGATCTTCAGTGCCCCATAAGTTTGAATTCGAGTCCCAAGGCCCCTCACCAAAGGCTGCTGCCCTCCCTTGCCCATCTGGGCTCTCTGCCTCTCTCTCCACTCCTAGGTCCTTTCATGCGCTCCACACTGGCCCCAGAGCCTTGGAACATGTTGTTCCCTCTGCCTAGGAAGGCCTCTAGTCCCCCTTCACAGCACCCCACAAGCTTGTTCTAATTTATTCCAGCAATTTTTGTATTTCTCTCTCCATACAGTACCGTGGAAGAAGGTACTGAGGTACCATGTCTGTGTGGGTTACCATCGAATTTTTAGCACCCAATACAGTGCCTGGCACCTAGTAGATGGTCAGAAACATTATTTATATAATTTTTACATATAACAATACTGCAAAGCCCAGGGAATACTGGTGATTTTTATTTCTCCTTTCTAGCTCAGAACAAGCAGGATAGAATATTCTATTATCATCTGGACTTGAGTGGAACTTATTTATGTGTGTTAAGGCTTCAAGGCATTTGCATCTTAAGCTTTTTTATTTATACCTGCAGAATGAAGGGATATGTGCTTCTTTAAAGGAATTTCTGGCAATAGCCGGCAGGTGGGTTCATTAAGGAAGTAACAGAACACTCTTATCCCTATTTTTATTTCTTTTTCATAGTTTGGAAACTGAAAAACAAGCAGTTGAGACCAAAGAAAGAAAGTGGGGGCTACAATCTGGCTTTGGAGTTCTTATCTCATCCTCTTGCAAAGGACTGACCATGTTCTCCACTAAGGGTGAGGGGCTGCTGGCCTGCTGGCAAGGCAGGTTGATGGAGGAGGAAGAGCAAGAGCTGCCCTCAGGCACCCTGAGTTTAAAGCTTCTGTTAGTCCTGAGACTGAACAGCCACTTTGTTTGTGCCTCAGTTTCTTCATTTGTAAACCAGATTAAATTCCTGGTCTCAGCATTCTTGTGAGGATTAAAGGAGGCCCAGTATCAGAAAACACTGTCTAAGCTGCAAATATCAGGTCAAGGTATTAGGATGATACCACTACCCCAAATTCCCCAAACACAAAAATAAGGTCTGGTGTTTCTCTACCATGAGCTGCCCAACCGGGGTAGCCCCGTATATGATGGCGTGTCAGCAACTTGAAGATGAACGCAGGGTATCTGCCTCTCTCTCTCTTCCAGATGTCTGTAAATTCAGATATCTTACTTCCCTAGTGATCATCTTACCTCCCTAGTAATCAACAATGTCCAACACCCAGGGTGCTTTGAATAGACGTGTGCCAAATGAATATAAAGGTGGGAAGCAAGGAGGAGAAAGGTATGAAAGTTGGTAGGGAAGGAGTGGGCCAGATCCCCAGAGAAGTTTGCATTTTCTTAGAAGTCGGGGAGAAAAACTAGAGGAGCCAAATTAACTAGGGTATGCCCTCCTATCTCCTGTGGCTCATACCCCAAGTTCTAGAACACTTTGGGACCTGGGCCAGCTTCAAGGTTGGGGATGGGGAGGGAAGGAGGTGCCCTTTGTCTAGCTCGATATACCAGCAGTGGCCTCTCCTTGGGGGGCCCTGCTGAGCTGCTAAGACCGGGGGTATAAGAATGCCCAGATTTCTAGATTCGGGAGCTTTCCAAGAGATATGCACCCTGGCCTCATCTCTGAACAAAGCTGATAGAGCTAACATGCAAGGAAACGTGTCTTCCTGGGTCCCCCATTTCTATCCATTAAATATCTGCTAAGACCCTGCTGTGGGCTGTACTAGGCATTGGAGCGACATAAAATGAGTCACAAACAGGGGAAACACCACTTCTCTTTCACGAGGAAAGCCCGTGGCGGAGGAATCAACATCACAGACCCTGGCAAGGGAAGAAGCCAGCCCTGCCACCTGGCAGACCTGGTGCTGCCACCTTCCTCCATCCTGCTCTTCTGTCACCATTGGCCTGTGGGTGCCAAAGGTACCCGGTTGCCAGTGACTCAGGGGACTCCCGGGGGCCTTCCACCTTGTACGTCACCAAATAGGGTGTTCGCCCTGCAGAAAGTTTTATGCCTCAGTCTTTCCTGGAGCCAACAAATAAGGCCATCATTCCTTTAGGATCACAAAGTTGTGTTTTTTGTTTTGTTTTGTTTTAAGGGAAGTGGTTTTCCACTGTGAACTGAAACTAAGTCTCCTCTCTGCGGGGATGAGCCTATTTGTCAGTACTCCTGAGGCCTGGGAGCTGATGATCTAGGTATGTTCTGGGGTCAGAGAAAAGTGATCCGAGAACCCATCTTCCCCATTGGCTGCCCCCTGCATCCACAGGTCAGGTGGGGTGGGTGGAGGCCGAGAGAGAGAGAGAGAGAGAGATAATGGCTCTGCTCGGATCACCAAGTGTCCTTTAGCCCGTAGATCACTTCGGGGGAGATGAAGCAGCCACAGAAGGAGAAAATGGTGATTACGTAACTGGTCCTGCCCCGTATTGAATCTATCCTGCTCTTCAGCTTTTTCCACACATGAAGCAAGAGGCTCTTTGTCATTTGAAAAGATTGTACCAGATCATTGGTGTTGACGGAGGCTTCTCTGCTAGAGACACTTTCTCAACACATTTAACAAGCCGGGGCTGCCAAGGGCCCCCAGCCACGCTCATGCAAGCCTGGGGACACCTGAGTGAGGTTTTGCCACAATTCTGGCTGAGGTCCTTAAGCTCCCATTTTTGGATGTGCTACAACTGACTAGCTTTCAGCAAGGACCCCCCAACCCCCCCAACAAAGCTGGTGCATTGGGCAGCTGGACTGAGAGGCCTTTCTTCCCAGGCCTTGAGGAAAGAACCAAAGGAAGCTGCCTTCATTCATGCCATAGTGCTGCTGAACAAAGGGGCCTGTGTGCGCAGCAACAACAGTGTCTCTGGACCCAGAGTGTGGGCGCTGCTTGGAGCATCGGGCTAGAGCACGGGCAGCGCGGCTGATGGTGTGTGTTGGAATACAGATGGCCGCCAAGCCTTTGGGGCAGTGCCCATCATGTGGCGGGGCCCAGCTTTGGCAGCCTGACATTCGGCTGTCAACAGCTTGCAGGCCTGTTTGCTGCATGGCCAACATCCTGTTTGGTGATTTGACAAGAGTCCCGGGCTCCCTTTGCACATCAGAACTCGGGTCTCCATGCACCCGGCATGGGATGACCGCATCTGGTCATTGCAGTGCTCTCTGCCATGGATCCGCCATTCACTGAGCTCAGAAAATGCACCTGGAACCTCCGTTAGAGCCTCTCCTACTGCCCCTCACCCACAGACTCTCTCTGTAATGTGGGGAATCATTGTTCATGGAAAGACACTGGTATCTGTTACAAGACACTGTCTTGAAAAGTGGCTGAAATAGTTCACCAGATTCTGATAAAGATACAAAAGAATTGGAGGGTATCTTCTTTTATTTTCTAAATAATCCCCACCCCAAGAATAATAATTTGTGACCTCACTCGGGGACCCCATCTAAAGAACCCTGACCAGGGTAAGAGAGATGCGTCTTATAGTTTCCCATTTAATCCAGCTTCAGTGCTTTCGCATAAGGGAGCATGGATTCATACCTCTGAGGGTTTGCTGTTCACTTGTATGCCACACTGACTAAAATTGTAGGCAGGGTAAGCGTGTCCAGTCTGACCACATCTTTGTGTCCTCCCAGTGCTCTGGCATCCGTACTCCCACTGATGCCTCTGCCTTCTCCCCACTCATCAGGCTTATCCTGCCCTTTTTTCCTTCATCTACCAGGATCTGGTGGCTCAAAGGTCTCACCAGATCCCTCAGCCCCCCTCAACTCTGACTAAGCAAAATCTGGACTTGGAAACCCTCACCATCGTGGTCTTTGCTCTATCTTTGACACTGAACATGCCTGGGGCAATGGACACTCCTGTTGAAGCTGGACCACACCACAAGTTCATGGGCCCCAGCCTCCGCGGGCCCTCATGCTGCCCATGTCGTCTTTTCCTCCGAAACCTCCCTTCTCTGTGCCCCCAGGTGACTGCGCCAAGTCTTCCAACACTCTCACCAAGGCTCCCACCCAACCTTTATTCTCTCACACTCAGCAGATAAGCTTGCCTCTCAACTTCAAGGTCATCAGGCTCATTCTCCTGCTACTCCCACCCACTTCCATAAACACCTCCACGTGCATGCCCATCTTCACATTCAGTCTCAGAGGTGTGCCGCTCTTCCTGTGCCTTTTACTCTCTCTCGATGCCTACTGACACACTTGGATAGTTATCCCCCATTTCATTCTGATAAAATCTCTTCCATCTCACTTTAAGCCTCTGAGTATACTCAAGTTTCATGCCCTATGTCTTCCTCCAGTCACTTCTCAACTTTCCCTTCTCCCACCCTCTTCAGACTTCTTACTGTCCACACATCCATTCATCTTCAGCTCTTTGTCCTCTGGTTTCTGTTCCCACCACAACAATACTGTCGCTGAGGTGGCCAATGACTTCCCCGACAGCAAATTGAAAAGACTAGTTGCAGTCCTTTCCTTACTAGAACTTTCTGAGGCATTTAATAATACGGATGACCTTTCCTTGAAGTGTCCTGATTCCTTAACCTCCACATGTTACATTCTCTCTTTTCCACCATTCCTTGGAAAGGTCTCCTCTTGGTCCTCTGCTTGTCACATTTGTATGGGTGTTCTCCAGGATTCTGTTCTGATTCATGGCTCGTCTTGCCCTGCCACACATACTCCCTGGTGAAGCTCATTCTCTCCCACGGGATATGCAGAGAACTCCCAAATCCCTCTTTCTAACCAAGATTTTACCCCTAGCATCTCCCACAGGCACCGCTAGTCCAGTATTTCCAGAGTGACAATCGGAGCAGTTTTTCCATTAAACCACCTCTTCCTCACCTTGCTGAAGGCACTGAGGCCTCCCTTGCAAGGGGGGGAGGGTGTTGCTATCCTACTCCTCTATGTGCAGACACAGCAATCACCAAGTCCTCCCCCAGTATCCCCCAACATTATCCCCTCTTTCCCTGCTACCCCTACTAACACTCTCTCACCTGGGCCCAACACCACAGCCTCCCAGATATTTGGCCCATTTGCAATCCTTACCATCTTCTACCTAGCTGCTGGAGTGACCTCTTTGAAAGGCAGATCTAGACTTGTCAAGTTCCTACTTAAAACCCTTCCATCATTTCTCTATGGTTTGGATTCTGCAGGTCATAAAGGCCCTTTGTTACCAGAGTGGCTGGTCCTTCTCTTCAGACTTGAGCACTCTCCTCCAGCACCAAATTGCGGGTGCTGTCTCTGGTCCTCATGTGTCCTGTCCACCTCCTCTGCTCACTCATCTCTTCACTTGGCTGACTCTTACTCATCCCTTAAGACCAACTAAATTGCCTTCTCTTCATTCCTCCTCCACAGCTGTGTTGTATGTGTTCGCATAATGCCCAGAGCCTATCCCCACTGTTATGGGTTGAATTCTGTGCCCCAAATTGATAGCTGAAGTCCTAGGCCCCCAGTTCCTCAAAATGGGATCTTATTAGTAAATAAGGTCTTTACAGATGTATTTAGTTAAGATGAGGTTATACTAGAGCAGGGGAGGGCCCTAATGCAATATCACTAGTGTACCTATAAAAAAGGGAAATTAGGACAAAGACATGCACAGGGAGAATACTATGTGACAATGAACGTAGAGATTGGGATGATGCTTCTCAAGCCAAAGATTGGCAGCAAACCGTCAGAAGCTAAGGGAGAGGCCTGGAACAGACTGTCCCTCACAAGCCTCAGAAAGAATCACCCCTGCTGATACCCTGATCTCACACTTAAGTCCCCAGAACAGTGAGACAATAAATTTCTGGTGTTTAAGCCACCCACTCTGTGGTACTTTGTTACAGCAAGTTACAGCAGCCTCCAGAAATAAATACACCCACCGTTGCGCTATCATATTGTATTGTCATTACTTGCCTGTGTCCCTCACTCCCCACTGTAAACTTCTTAAGGGAAGGAAATGTGTCTTATTCATCCTTATATCCTCAATGCCCAAAACCAGTGTCTTACAACATAAAAAGACTCCAGTATTTGATAAATGAGCTAATGAAAGTACAACATTCCCGAAAGGTCAGATGAGATACAGACTAAGAAGCTTAACTGATTTGTCTCATTTCAGTTTCTTTATATTTCTTTTATTCCCAGGGGATTCTTGTTGAATGTCCATGTCTTCCTGTTCTTCATGGGTGAATATGCTGGTGATTCTCTGGTCAGCCTTCCGAGGACTGTTGGGCCGTTTACTGCCCATTTCATGCTAATGGCTACAGGTCCCACTGGGCAGCCCTCTGTCCAGATTCCAGCTCTCAGGGGTTCTGGCCATTCTGCTCTGTCCCCTCATCCCTTAAGACCTAGAGATAGTTAGGACATTTCACTGTTGCTAATCCCAGGAACTTCATTTCTTGTTGTCCCCTTAATGCTGACCACTCCCCTGGAAAGAGTTTCTCCATTCAGCTCTGGTGAGTCATCTGCTTCTAGCTGGGACCCTGAGGAATACCACCAGTAGACAGGCATGTGAGGACTAAGGTGATAAACATGGTGCAAAAATAATTGCTTGTTTTTTTAAAAAAGTAATCTTTTTAATCCCATTGCTTAATTTCCTTCCAGTTCTGTTTTCAAAGCACTACATACCTAACATTTTTACATAAAGTCTGCTATTTGACCTTATCTATGCATTTGACTAAATATAGAAACTGTGTTTAGTTTAATTTGGCATTTTATTGAATACCTGCAATTTTCTAGGCACAGTGATGGGTGTTAGAAATCCAAAATGGAAAAAGTCCTGTTTCTGCTCAAGAAGACCCAGAGATTAGTGGGGAAGACAGATGTGTCATTGACAGAGCTTGGGGCTATGGGACCACCAAGGAGGACATTGTGCCTGGCATTGGGGCAAGTTCCCACATCTGCATTAATACTGAAATATGGATTATCTCCTTCCAATCGAGACATCTTAGACTAAACTGGTCCTTTGACCTCAATCACATTTCATAAAATCATATTCAAATATTTTTCATCAGAGAGATGCCTTCACATGGCCAAGTACACACAAGATGGTCATTTAACATGTTTTGGGACCAAACTTCTACCTTAAATTTTCTCTTTTCCTAACATTATAGGTCCCATGTATTGGAAAGAACTTTAAATGATCACCTGGACCAGCAATTCCCAATTCTGGATGACCATGAGAATGGCTCTTTAAAATCAGAAGTTCCTGAGCGTCATAGACATGTGCTGAAACAAAACCTCAAGGGAGGGGAGGGAGACAGGGGGAGAGGGACACCTGGAGACCAGGATTTTTTCTCTTTGAAACGCTTGTAATGATTCTGATGTTCAGTCTCATTGGGAACCATTGTTTTGGATTAGCTCTTATTTATAGCAACTGTAATTTAGACCAAGGTTTTTCCAAATGTGGTTTCTTGCCATCTGAGTGTGTGGCACAGGCATACAAATAGACATAGATATCAAAGAGATTTAATTGAGAGCCCCAAAATAAGCTTTTACATTTATCATTTGTTGCTCTTCTACAAGGATGTCAAGACCATCTAATGGGGAAAAGAATAGCCTTTTTAACAAATGATGCTGGGACAACTGGATGTCCACCTATAAAAGAATGAGGTTGGACCCTTACCTCATACCACATATGAAGTTAACTCAAACTGATTAATTATTTAAATGTAAGAGCTAATAAAACCCTAAGAAGAAAACATAGGCACAAATCTTACTGACCTTGGACAGGCATTGTGATCTTGGATTAGATATGACATTGAATGCTTAAGAATTACAAGAAAAATAGATAAATTGGACTTAATCAAATTAAAAACTCTTATACACCAAAAGACTATCAAGAGAATGAAAAGATGACACAGAATGAAAGAAAATTTTTGCAAATCATATATCTGATAGGGATTAATATACAGAATATATAAAGAACTACCACTCAACAACAAAAATATCCAAACAACCAATTTAAAAAATGAGCAAAACACTCCAATAAATTTTTTTCCAAAGAAGATATTTAAATGCTCAATAAGCACATGAAAATATGTTGAACATCACTAGTCATTAGGGAAATGAAAATCAAAACCACAAAGAGTTATCACTTCACACTCACTAGGATAGCTATAACAAAAAAGATGGAAAATAACAAGTGTTGGTGCAGTTATGGGGAAATTGGAACCCTCATACCTTGCTGATGGGGAATGTAAGTAAAATGGTTAAGCAGCTATGAAGAACAGTTTCGGTATTTATTCATAACCCATGAGAATTAGGAACATATGTCCATACAACAAATTGTACACAACTGTTCATATCAACATTATTCACAATAGCCAAAGAGTGCAAACAATCCAAATGACTATCAACTGATGAATGGATAAACAAAATGTATATCCATACAATGAAATATTCAGCCATAAAAAGGAATGAAGTACAGATACATGCTACAATATAGATGAAACTTGAAAACATTATGCTAAGTGAAAGAAGCCAGTAATGAAAGACCATATATTGTCTGATCCTTTTTATATATGAAATATTCAGAATAGGCAAATCAACCAGATTTGTAGGCAAAACTACCAGAAAGTAGTTTAGTGATTGCCAAGTGCTAGAGGGAGAGGTAAATGGGGGGTGATAGCTAATAAATACAGTTTTCTTTCCATGGTGATAAAAATGTTTTGGAATTAGATAGTGGTGATGGTTGCACAACTTTGTGAATATACTACAGAATAGCTAAACTATACAGTTTTAAGGGATGAATTTATACATATATATGTTATTAAGGTCAATTAATTAATTAATTTAAAAAACTACCTGGGCATTTGAGGCCAGGAAATTTGCATTTGAAACAAGACTTCAAGATGATTTTTAGGCACACTGAGATTTGAAAACCATAGTACCTCATTTGTATCATTTTGTCCTCTGAAAATTTTAAAATTTTAGAATTGTTAAAAACCAAAATAAACAAAAAGCAAAAGCCAGACACCTTAGGGCATAGAAAGTAATCGTTTGTTGAACAAATATTTATTTTTTTAAAAGATTTATTTATTTATTTATTTGACAGGCAGAGAGGCAGGCAGAGAGAGAGAAGGGGGGAAGCAGGCTCCCGGCGGAGCAGATAGCCCAATGTGGGGCTTCATCCCAGGACCCTGGGATCATGACCTGAGCCAAAGGCAGAGGCTTTAACCCACTGAGCCACCCAGGCACTCCTTGTTGAACAAATATTTAGTTGCTGCTTACTGTGCATGTAGCATGCTGGGCCCAACAAGTTAGTCATATAGGCGTTTAGAGTCCAGGAGGGCAGCAGATATGCAAACAGTTATAGTACAACAGGACAAATGGGATACCTGCCTTAATAGAGATTTGTGTAGAGTAGAGCAAGGTCAATAAGGAGTCCCAGAGGTGGCTTGGAGTTGTCAAAAGATGAGACAGAATTTTAGTTTAGGCTCAAGCTCTGGGTGCCCAGAGAGATTATGAAAGAGGGACAGAAGGGCTTCCCAGGCAGAAGAATAGCATATACAAAGGCATAAAGGTTTGGGAGAATTTGGTATAATAAAGCAACTGTTAACACAAAATGCCCAATAGAAGAGGCAGGAGAGAAAGCAAAGAGTTAGTTTATTGTACAGGGAGGAGCCACTGGATAACTTAGAAAAACAGGATATCAGTCCTAGTTGGGGAAGATCAATCTGATAGCAGGGTAGGAGTTAGGACTGAAGGAAACAGGGGAGCCGGGAAGCAGGTGGGAGGAAGGCTTTGTCTGAAATGCTACAAGTCCAAATGAGAGCAGTAGAAGGGAGAGGCAAGAGATTAACTATACTTACTTAGGAAGGGATACATACAGACCCTTGGGGATTGATAAAATGCCTTGAAGGATGTTTAGCAGCTCACTAGATGATAGGAGTGCCTCCCCAGTTGTGAAAGACAAAAATATCTCCATAAATTTCCTGGAAGGCAAAATCTGAGGGACAAAATCTACTACAGTTGAGAACCACTGGTCTAGATTAACTGAATCCTGCAATAGGGTATGATTGCATCTGCTTCAAGGTAAATGTTCCATGCAAGTGCCTAAATCGTAGGAAACTATTTGAGTGTCTAGATGGTGGGAAGCTGGTCCTCCATGGAGCTTACACACCTGGTCGCATGACAATTTTTGTGCTTGTTTGTTAATGTCTGTGTGGCAGAATTTGGTCTGAGACATGCACTGATTGTGGGGTTGCTGGGGGAAGAGACTTATAGCCCTTATCATCCTCTCTCATTTGAGAGATGTTATTAGCTACTCAGTACAGAGTAATTGTGACCAACCAACCAGACTTCACTCAGTTTGCAACAGAGCTGTCAAAGATGGTTTTCTGTCTTCTGGTTGGTTGGGTGAATGCCATCCCCTGAAATAGAGAATCCCCAAGAGAGTGCTCATGGCTCAGGTCGAAAAAGCATGCAGCAGAGCTAGCTCCAGGACCAGGATATTTTAGAATACACAGAATGGATTTCTTCTGGGTTCCTCAAGTGATAGGTTTATAAGAATTCTAACCCCAAACTCATGGGCCTGTAATCATCACAGTGTGACCCAAGCCTGACCTTAGAGATGTCTCACCTGTCATCATTCACAACAGTTCTATGCCCCATATCAGCTAGATCTGCATCTGTCCACACCTGTCTGCCTCTACCACCACCCTGGTGCATGTCACTGTCATCTTCTACCTCATACAAAGCTTGCTCCTCCATTGAACTTCAGTAATAGTGGGCTTTTTTTTTTGGTTTCATGGCCTTTTGGCCCTTATAGCTTTCCTATCTGAAGGCTTTAGACTTTGATGATCTTTTTTCCAGGAATGCCTTTCTCCAGGTCTTTCCATGGCTACCTCCTTCTCATCCATCAGGTTCAGCCCAGAAGATGCACTCCCAGAGAGGCCTCCTTCGCCTTTTCTATCTAGAGAGGCTCCTGGTATCCCCCCCACCTCACTGTGTCACATCACCTTCTTACTCCTTCGCTACCACTTTCACTGTAGTAAATTACCTTGTTAATTGATTTCTTGCTCCTCCTTCTAAAATGCACGATCCTTGCAAGCAAGGGATTGTCCAGATCTTGGTCAGCATTTTATCTCACATGGCCTGACCTGTGCCAGGTGCTCAACGGATATTCAACTGATATTTGGTGAATAGATGAGTGAACTTTATGGTTTGTGCCAGAGTAAATCCATTTGACTTGTTAGGTGCACAATGATGGCCAAAACAAGATCTCTCTCTATCCTTATCTTCACTAGAAATCGAGAACTTTGTCTTTACTGACTGGGTGAAGTCCTGCTTGTCAGTGTCTAATCATTTTAGAGCACCCCACCCATTCCCCCACAGCATTAAAGGATGGAGATGTCCTTGTTTAAGGAAGTTCTTGGGACTTTCAGTTAGACTTTTCAAAATTGTTGCTCCTATTACTGTGGTTCTTCTTTTTCTCTCCCTCTCTTCTCTCTCTCTCTCTGGCTTATTCCTGAAAAGTTCTGTGTTAATTGTATAGCTTAACATAGAATCCTTCTTCCTGTTAACTTCTAAAGCAATTTCAGAAGCCTTGTGATTCAGTTCTAAAGGCTCTGATTGGCCACATTTGAGCTCTTGGCCTCTTTGTGAAGTGATTAATGATCTGTAAACAAACACTTACATAGGCTGGTTAAAGCACCAGCTATTTAGAGGCCCCTTGTGGTGAATCCTTTTTGTAAATGGAAGAACTATCAGCTTTATCTCCTCTGTAAATATGGATTTTCCTATTTTGGAAGCTGTGTTGGCTACACCTGCCCCATTTATATGAATCCCAAACACACTGCTTCTACCTCTTTCTCCTTTTACCTGATCATTCCATCCCTTCAACATACTTTTATTGAGAACCTACTATGTGCCACAGAGATTCACAAAAAGCCTCTGTTCTCCATGATGCACCATCTGTCAGGGGAAATGGACAAGATAATGATTACAATATAGTCTGATATGCGGAAAGAGCCCCAAGTTAAGCCCCAGGAGATCAGGGAGTACTTTCATGATAATCCTTGTTTGGGGGAAGATGAGTGACAGGTAGCTAAGTAGATGGAAGGTTAGGGGCAGGTAGGACAAAGAGATGTCATGGTCAAAAGCACAGAGGTGTGAGAGAGGAGTTTTTCAGACTAGCTCAAGCTGACTGTGGGTAGGGAACATTAAAGGGCTAAGGCTGGAAGAATAAGCAGCGCTGTGTACCCACTTAGAGGAGTCTGCTTTTAAGGTGATGGAGGACCATCAATAGGTGTACAGGGTACACATAAGACTCCATGGACGACCTGCACTGTTAAAAGATTACTTAAGCAGCTCTTGCGGAGAGTGGATCAAAAGAAGGGTAGGATTGGTGGCACAGAGACCTGTCAGAGGACATTGTTTCAGTCCAGTTGGGCTACTATAACAGAATGTCACAAATGGGATGGCTTATAGATAAACATTTATTTCTCGCAGGTCTGGAGGACAGGATGTCCAAGATCAAGGTGCCAGCAGATTCGGTGTCTGATGAAAGCTTGCTCCCAAGACGACTGTCTTTTCCATGTAACCTCACATGGAGGAAGAGGTGAGCTAGCTTTCCAGAATCTCCTTCATAAGTCACTAAGCTCATTCATGTAGGCTCTGCTCTTATGACATAATCACCAACCCAAAGCTTACTTTATAGTATGGTCACATTGGAAGGTAGGATTTCAACATATGCATTTTCTGTGGGGGGTGGAGCACAAACATTCAGAGCCTAGCAGACATCACAGTTATTCAGGTAAGAAATAAAGAATCTTTGAGCCAGAGATTTTTGTCTTTGGACATAGTGACACCTGGGGAGGGAGGTCCACACTGGGCTTTGGAAAATCTAGAGACCCTTTTATGAAGAATATGGTGTTTCCATTGTACATTTTCCAGAGAAGATGACCCATAGCTTTTACCAAATTTACAAAGGGATCCATGACATGACATGGCAGTGGGGATGGAGAAATCAAATGCAATAGGAGACTTAGGAAGGTACACTAAGAAGCATGAATGATGGGATGTGGGTGGAGAGAAGAGATAGGGGATGAGGCCAAAGACCAACCTTCTGGCTTGGGCTATGATTGGGAAAATCACGTACTTTTTACCTAGAATCCTGGACAAAGCACAGTTTGGGGGCAGGAGATAAAAGAGGGGGAGGAGATAAATTAGTCATTCATGCATAAATTATATATTGAGGTTTTTTTGTCTCAAGTACTGTTCTAGGTGTGGGGGTTAAGCTAAATAAACTTATATGTTAGTGAATGTGGTAAACACACAATAAACTTTTTCGTGTACATGGTGATAACTGCTCTGAAACAAAATAGAGCAGGGTAAGGGGATAGAGAGTGATAAGGATGTTATTTTGACAGGCTGGTAGGAGAGGCTTCTATGAGCAGCTGGTATTTCAATAGAAACCCGAGTGAGGTGAGGAAGAGAGTTTTGTGGCTATCCGATCTGGGACAATAGCATTTCAGTCAGAGGGAGAAACCAGGACAAATTCTCCGTGATAAGTGTATCCTTGGGTTATTGGAGGAACTCAAGTTGGGCTTGAGCAGAGTGCGTTATGAGAAAAGTCTAGATGATGGGGTAGACAAAGGAGCTAGAGGTTATGAGAATATTTAGACCTGGAAGGCCATGGTAATAATTATGGATTTTTTTTTTCTAAGTAAAATGGGAAACCACTGAAGAACACCAAGTAGAGAGAAAGCTCCAACTTCAGTTTGGGACATGTTGAGTTTGAAAGGCTCTATAAGACATCCAAGTGAAGGGATGCAGTAGGAATTGGATATGAAGGTGCAAAGGGCTGAGGATTTAAGATATATCCGTGAGAATCATCATCATACAGATGGTAGTGGAAACCAAAGGTGTGAATGACTTTGCCCTGGAATGTTGTAGAATATGATGAAAGAGGGAGAAACTTGAAGACATCAGCAGTTAAGGAGTAGAGAGAAGAGAAAGAATTTATGAAGAACCTTAAAAAGGAGTGGCAAGAAAGGATGCAAAAAACTAGGGAAGTGGGAGCCATCAAATTAATGGGGAGAGATTTTGAAGGTCGATAGTCTCAGATGCTGCAGAGAGAGTAAAACAAGTGCCAAAGAGTATGCTTTGCATTTCTCAGTCTTTTTAACAATGCAGAGGGACTAGAAATGGGAGGATTACAGCAGGCTGAAGAATAAATAAGCAGTCATGATTCAGTGTAGACATCAACCCCAGTTGATGGGCCTGGCCCAGACACTTTAATGTTTACCCTTTCTTGGCCATGTCCACTGGGCTGATGACTGCGCTGCAGGGTTGGTTATCAGGAGGACAGAACCAAAATATCTCATGCCAAGTGGTGGACTGGTAGACAGATCAGGAGGTTGTAGTCATGGAGTCTGTGTAGACTGGGGAAGATGCAAGACCAGAAAGATTCTGATAAATAGTCAATGGAAAGTCAGGGTCTACAACTCCTGATTAAGCTCCAAGTGTAGGTAAAGTGGGGATAACAAGATAGAGGGCTAGAAGAACGGGGGGGGGGGGGGGGGGGGGGGGGGGGGGGGCTACGGTCCAAGGAGATACAGGAGTTACAGATCTGAAAGGTGACAAGGGGAAAAGCTGAGGGTGTGGTTTTAGGAGAATATGGAAAAAGTAGAGCAGAGATGAAGTTCATGTCTATGGAAGACCGTCTGTCTAAACAATTTAGTGGTCCCAAGGAGCATTTTTTGAATGGATTGAAAGAGAATTAAACAGAAATTACCATTCTTAATAAAACAAGAATGTTTAAAGAAACTTCTGTTTTTAGAGAGAGAGAGAGAGTGCGCGCGCGCTCGTGTGTGTGTGTGTGTGTGTGTGTGTTTACTGGGTCAAAATATAAAATGTATTTATTATTGTGGGTCATGATAAAAAAAAAAATTGAAGCTGAAATAATATGAGCTCCAAAGCAGAGTGTTTGCAGGAAGGAGTAATGGTGTGGAAGATGAGATGGGAAGTCTCAGCCTGAGCTCCCTGTGGCCTGAGCCAGAGCCACATGGAGTCCAGGAGAATCGGCAGTGATCCAGAGGTACATTTACATGAGTAGTGGGTACTTGTTTTAGACATGACAATAAAGGAAGCCATCTCTCTAAGGTCTGGACGCTCTAAGAACTGAACTCTCCAGAACTAGGTGTGGTCATTACAGATGGTATTATTTGAGTTACAATATCCAGGAATCATAAGCAATCAATCAAATGCTCTCATTTTGAGAAAGACTCAAGTTCTAGCTTAAATTTAACTCTGTCAAAACACAGCAAAATCTGCTGATGCAGCTCTGTGAACACTGCCTTTGTTTCTTAGAAGCTCCTCCTTCGAGTCTTGTATAAGCAGCGAGGGTGAATGTTGATTTTTCCCTCTTAGTGTAAATTTCATTTGACTTTTCCCTTTTAGAGTCTTTATTATCTGCCACTCCTCGTTTTATTCTATTTTGTCCCTGTGCTACGTGAAATTTGCCTGTAGTACTATGAACCTGGGACTAAAGGACTGAATACTTGGGTGGAGTTGCAAGAATGAAAACAAGAAAGAACGAACCTTAGATTTCCCAAACATGGAATCCTGGGTGTTTGCAGGCGCCCTGTGTAGCAGGAACTGATTGCTATTCCGAAAACCCACGTCCAGTTCCTGCTGAACAGATCGTTTTCCCAGCCTCCCTTTCCATTAGGTATGACCCCGTGACTAAATTTTAGCCAATGGAGTGTGGAGGCAGAGCTGAAAGGTGTGCCTTCCTGCTTCCGCCTTCTGTAGGCTGGATATCAATGCCATGGCCGATTTGGGAGCCTCTTATTGAAGATGGTAGAGGCTCAGCCAGCCTGAGCCTGGAAGAACCCCTTTCACGTCCCTCCCAACCCCAGTTTGTTGGACTTCACGGGAATAAGAAAGACACATCTTCTTCTTTATCTGTCATAGCAGCTTGTATTACCAGAACTACTCCACCTGGCTCTAAAACATACTTAGATGATCAACCGTGGTCAAAACCGGATATCCATGTTCATTTATAGTTTGCCTTTGGAACTAAAACAAGTTGGTCAGTTCATTTTCTGTCCCCACAGAGGCTTAGCCTAGTGCTTTGAAAATAAGTTTTCTTAGTTCAGTTTTCAGTTTAATTTGAGTTTTTATTTTCTGTCATGGAAAAAGAAAGCAGTTTTCCCTGCTTCCCCATGTCCACTGAAGTCCAGAGCAGATCCCCAGTAAATGTTGCTCAGCTGATGGTTGAATTTTGCTTTAAGACATGATTTTTCCTCACTTCCGGAAATCCTCAATATAATTTACCACTGAGACAAGCCAAGGGTTAGTAGAAATCCCCAGTGACTATAAATAATAATGACAGTTACCACACATTGGCAATGCAAGATGGCAGACGCTGTGCTGGACATTTTGCACCTATTATCATGAATCTCTGAACCCTGCAATATTGCTATTAGTACATCATTTAGTGATTTTGAAACAGAACCTGAGAATAGCTACAGGACTTACCAATGTCACACAGCCTGTGATTGTTTGGAGCCAAGATTCTGAATCAGATAGGACTCCAAAGCCCATTCTTGATGCTTTTGCTTTCCAAGTATGTGCTTTTCAGTGGCTCACCTTAAATGTCTGCTCATTCCTTTCTTCACCTTTCTTTGGATACCAATTTTCCCGGCTCTGCTCATTAACTGGTTAACACAGTGTACCCTGAATTCAGCCAGGGCTACTTAATTTTAACAGAGGAAATAGAACTCAGGCCATTCAGTGCAGGGAGCTTCAGGTCTGCCTTGATGGGTATTAGGATATATAAATGTTTGTGTGATTCCTCTGGCAAACAGGAGCATCGTCTCTGGGGCTCCTCCTCTTCTGTCTGGTAAAGCAAGACTGCTGGTGTACTTGAAAGTTCTTGAAGTCACATACCACACTGGAGAAGAACTTTGCACCCTCTCCTCACCTCCTGCCTGGCAAAGGCCTGAAACCTGCCATGTGTTTGTTGAATGAATATTGAATGAGTCGCCAAGCTTACATCTGATCATGGTTTCTATTAAAAATGGGGACCATGCTGAGTAAGGGCGGTGCCGAGGTGACCTGGAGACATACTTTGAGGGGAGGAAGGAGGGGCTCATTGGCTGCTTTTCTCAGGTGGTCATTTCAAGGCTTACTGGATTGCTACAAAATGGCTTTGGCCATGTTTCAGGACCACAGACATGTGGCTTACAGGTGAATTCCCCTTCTTACCTCAGGCAAGTGTCTTAACTCTCCAGGAATAACATTCTGCCTATGGTTGAGTTGGTGCTGGAAGCGGACCAGCTCTGAAGTCCTACCATCCAGGGTAATGCCCTGGCCCAGTTGCCTTCTGGCTATACGTCTGGGGCACAAGACTCAGTCTTCTAAAGCCTCCTCTTCTTCAGCAAAGACATAATTGATACTACTACCTGTACCACAGGCTTACTTTAGGAAATGAATTGCCCCTGTACAGCCTTTAGCATAGTGCTTGGCACCTAGGAAACACTCAGGGAATTGAGCTGCTGCACGTGCCCATGTTTATTAAACTGGGCTTTTCATCCTGTGCCCTCCCTGAAGCTTTAACTCGTCCACTAAAGGAAGGGTTCCGCACTGGCTGCTGGGATTGGCACAAAAACAAAAGGGCCGGGCTTTGAGGGCTTGGAGTTGATCTTCAGGATTTAAATTGAAAGACCCACAAGACCTTGAGCAAGTGACTTGACTTCTTCGTTCCCGAGCTTCCACATGTGTAAGGAAAAAGGGGACAGAAAGGAATCTTCTACCCCAGTGTGTCCATGAGCCTTGATGTTGGCTGGAGCACAGTCACAGACTGAGGAAAGAAGGATTAGTCACCACCCTGGTAAACATAGGAAGGTTATTATCTTGTTTTATTAATAGACTTGGCTATACAAGCCATAAAAATAGGGTAGTGTCAGATCTGAAGTTACTCGAATTTAGTTTTTGTTGCATCTGATGAAATGTGAAAAGAGAACTGTGTTACGTATGGACGTTGTATAATGGTCCTCTATCTCATGCTGCAAATCAATTACTTATTAGCTTTTATGGTCAAGGAAAGAAAAATATATGACTATTCATTTAAGCCTTTTCCTTATCGATTCTGAGAGCATACTACTAGTTCTTTAAGAAAAATTGTTATATTCATTCTTCTATTACAAAAGACTTCTCCATATTACACAAATTAAAATGAGTAAAAAGTAGAAAGAAAAGAAGCGTATCATACTATTCAGCCACTGTTAGTATTTAAACATTCTACTGCCATTTTTCTTCTGCATATTTTTACACCGAGTATTACAGGTTTCACGAAACACCGTATAATGAGTATTTACCATTTTACTACATAAAGTTCATAATGATTTTTAATCGTGAAATAATATTCCAGGAGCTATGTCTCGGTTTATTTCACTATTTCCCTATTCTTGTAAGAAGGTAGTAAAGAAGGAATATGAGATTTGGAGCCAGGGCTGGGTTGAGATGTGGCTCTGAGACTTTCTGGCAATGTGACCTTGGTCAAGACACTTAATTTCTCTGGGCCTCAATGTCCTATGAAAATACAGTCTGGGCTAGTACCAGTCTCAGAGGGTTGTTGCGTGGACGGGATGATGTCACATTTGCAGAAGGCTCACTGGCGTCTGGAACGCAGTAGGGCCCACGGATGTGGTTACTGCGACTTTCCCCTGCATTCCAACCTGGTGAATGGTTTCACTTTGTAAACATCCCACAAGAAAATGCACATCAAATATCAGGCCATGCTACTTCCTCTCTCTGGGCCTGGCTCCTCATTTGCAGAGGGAAGTGGTCAGGCTATAAAGCGTGACCTCAGGGGGCCCCTTCCACAAGGAATGCTCCGTGGTGCTTCGTCATTATTAGAGGTGGTTGTAACCATGGCAGAAAAATGACCTGTGTAAATCTTCAGCCTTGCTCAAGAAGAAAGAAGCCTGCAAGGGCCTGAGGGCTTGCACACATCAGTTTCTCTCTTTGTGCGGATAAACATTTGACATTTGTTCCGTGGCCTTCCTTCTAAGGGCTCCTTCTAGTTCAGTTTGTGTACTCCTTAGATCTCCATTTTTCAAGTGGGTTCAGCAGCCAGAGTGCTTGCCAACATTTTATTTATCCATTTCACATTTCTAATGTCGCTTCGCTGCTGTGATCATTTTCCTATGTGGTCATTTAAAAAAGATAAATTGGACTACAAATCTCAGTAGAACGGGCATTGCTCTTAGTCCCCAAGGGACAAAGAAGATTTCCCCCCCACTCTTCATACCACCTGCTTGTGCTCTCCCCATAAAATCTCCCAAGAAGAGTTTTTAATTAAAAAAAAAATTCTGACACCAGAGTAGTTGAATGGGCTCCCACCCTGGTATATGTGCTGTGAGCCCTAAAATTCAGATGGCTCTGATTTCCAAAACCAAAGGCCAGAGGGAATGGAACTCACTTCACATGCATATCAGGCCTGCCACTGTAAGGAAAGAGACGTCATTAACGTAGAGCTGCTCCCTGCCACCTGTTCTGGGGCCCCTGTTCTTCTGGCCATCCTGCCCACTCCCCTGCCATGCTCTCTGGGCAGGCACACAATTGCATCCGAAAGGAAACATGGGATGGAGAAGAGACCTGTCCCACATGGACACCTACTGGGATATAGAGCATGGCACAAGGTCAAGAATGCAGGTTCCAGATCCAGACTGCCTGTGTTTGAATTTCTGCACTGTCCTTACTGTGTGACCTGAGGTAGGTTATTTAACCTCTCTGGGCCTCAATTTCCAAAATAAGAATAATAGAAGAGCTTCTCATAAGGCGTGAGAGAATTAAGAGTTCATGCAGGTAAAAAAATGTGGAATTGCCAGAAATTTAAACCATGGGCAACCACAGATTCTGTATCTACATGAACCCGATCATCATTTTAAGAGACAGTCAGTAACAGTGGAAAGTGAAAAGAGTAGGGGAAAGGGTTTTAGAGGCAGACTTGAGATTGAATTCCACTTTCAGCTTGTATTTAACTTGCAGCAAATTGCTGGACTTCTGGTATCCTTAGTGTTTCCATTGGTTAAATGGGAATGCTTTATCTTGGAGGCTGACCATACGGACTAAATGGAAGAATGTATGTTAAGTGCTTAACCCAGTGCCTGGCATGTAATCATGATACTGTGAGCTCCTGATGTGGCCCAGCCAGATGGAAGCTAGACTCCCACCAAGGTTTTTAGAGGAAAGCACAGTGTCAGTTGTTCGTGGAATTGGTTTTGCTGTTGCCAGCCTAGTCTTGGCATTCCTGGAGCTTGGGTCATCAAAGCTGTTTTGAAAGTCTCTGTTTTCCTGTAGCATCTCCCTCCTATTGGGGGAATGCCTGTCATACACAAGAGCGGCCTATGAGATTCTAGATGGCACTGTAGTTGTCTAGTGCTTGGACTGCTTTGTCCTTTTACAGACCAACTATCATGAGCCCTTCTGGGTAAGCCCTCATGCCTTCCTTCCTGTCAGGTGTAACCTGATATCCCTCCACCACTGAGAGACACAATGTGTCTTGAAAGCCTACAGGGTCCTGGTTTCTAACCTCCCCTGTCTCAACTTTGTAGAGGGCTGGGACTGTGGAACACTCATTCCTTCCTGGGACTGTATTCCAGTAGCTTCTCTGCCTATTGCTATTTTGTTGCCTCCTCTTTTTTCTGTACCTGGCCATCGCCCCCACCCTTCATGCCCTCGCTGCAACCTCATAGCCCATTCCCACCTCCTCAGGTGAGACTTCAGGGCCCAACTAAACCTATCTTTCTCACAGAGACTTCCAGACCTCTCCAGGTGCCAGAGAGTTTTCCTCCGAACTTCCAAAAGGATCACCCTTCATATTGCTCAGTGAGTCCTTGGGAGAATAGATGTTGCATGCTTCCCCGTGAGTAGTGCTTCTCTAGTCCTCTGGTTTGCAAGATCCTTGAGGGCAGACCCAGTACATTCCACAAGAGTGGGGCTCTATCAATATTGGTCTTAGTTGATACACTATGAATAGCACCTATTTGTTGAGTGTGACTAGGATATGTATGTAGGTATATGCGTATGTATGTATGTATGCATGTATGTATGTATCTATTAACCTGTCATCTATCTATCTCTCTATGTCTATCTATCGTCTATCTTATTTGGTCATCCAGTATCCCCTGAAGTGGCTTTGACTATGTTGTTCATTTTACACTTGAAGAAATTGATGTCGAGAGAGGAAAAAAGAACTTGACCAAGGCCAAACAGCCAGAAAGGAAGGGAGCTAAGGAACAGAATTCAAGCATGTTTCCCAGGTATATACATTAAATAAGTAGTCTCTAAACTTTCTCTATTGGGTATATGTGTTTCTTTGTCATTTATAAATTTTATCTCTCTACCACAGTATTAATATATTATGTAAATTAGAATTTTAATAAAAGGATAATCTAACCCTAAGTAAAGATTGTGGTCTTTATTTTTTTTTATTTTTTAAAAAGATTTTATTTATTTATTTGACAGAGATCACAAGTAGGGAGAGAGAGATCACAAGGCAGAGAGAGAGAGAGAAGCAGGCTCCCCGCTGATCAGGGAGTCTGATGTGGGGCTCGATCCCAGGACCGCGAGATCATGACCTGAGCCGAAGGCAAAGGCTTAACACACTGAGCCACCCAGGTGCCCCAAGATTGTGGTCTTTAAATACCATTTCTCACTAAAAGGAAGCAGCTCCTTGGAGAAGTTTGGGAAGTACGCTTGGAACAACTTATCATACCAGAAAGCAAGGAAGCTATCAATTATTATTGTGATCATGTCAAAAGGGCTCAGGAACCAACTTGAATAGGTTTCCATTGGCCAAAAACAAAGGCACTTTGAGCAACCACAATGGGTTAAACCACATTATATATGTGCAAATTCTTATGTTTATGACTACTTTAAAAATATCTGGTAATGACTAGGTGATGAACTTATTTTGAAAACTGGTAAATGAAAAAATCATTTGTCCTGTCTTTCTTATAAGAACTGTGCCCTGAGGTTACCAGAAAGCTAATAAGAAGATTCTCCTTACAGAAGTATTCCAGGTAATAAATGAGAACAGATAGAACACCACATTTTGTAATCCCTAGTGAGTTACAGGATTTGGCAATGATCATCACAGATTGCTGATATCACACACACACACAAAAAAGACAACCAAATATTATGTTCTCCCTATAGATATCCATACCACCATCAACAAGGTGTCAAGATGCCAGAAATATTTAATTTGAACCTAAGGGAGTCTCTTGATTTTTCATTTATAGGAAATACAAGGGATAAAAGCACATGATAAATGATACCATGGGAATATAATCAGTAAAATCCAACCTATAGAAGATCAATCAGGAAAAATAATCCAAGACCAAAAATAATCCAATAATTCAACAAAATTTTGCAAAAATAGAGTAAGAGGTTGAGAGAGGGGCCAATAGATTTAAAGGGATTTGAGGGACATATTTACCCATCAAAATGTATGAACTTTGTTTGGATATCAATTCAAGCTATAAAAAGAATAGTACAATTGAGGAAATGTAAGCACTA
The DNA here is from genome assembly GCA_004024625.1 of Mellivora capensis. NCBI lineage: Eukaryota > Metazoa > Chordata > Mammalia > Carnivora > Mustelidae > Mellivora > Mellivora capensis. Next base: position 45,402 of record PISX010006822.1, read on the forward strand.
ATTAGGCATTCAATTATATAGAAAGATTATTATGGATGCAAAATATAATGATAGTATAGTAGTTATGTTTTTAAAGAGGAAGGACTTGTTGTTTAGATTGATAAGCTGAAATATTTATTGCCATAATGATAGAGTGTACAGCAAAGCACAGAGCACCAGTTATCAATTTCAGGGAGCAGAATACTGTGTACTGGTTACCAATCAGGGTTGGACTCCCAAAATCTTCTGTCTTTTTTATTGTGGTGTTGGAATCACCAAGGAAAATACAAGGTAGAACATTTTATCATAGAGAAGAAACAAAGTAATACCAGCTTCAATGTTGGGCATTGGTCTCTCATGGCCATTGGGTCTCTCCCAGCAGCCAACACAGGGCAATAACCTACATTCAGGTCTTCTCAAGAGTGGAAGGACCCCAACATCTCTCCCATGAAGTCTGAAATACTGAAGACTAGGGGCCTGAGAGCCATTGATATGCATGTTTAGCAGAGCAAAGCAACATCCACTGAACCTAAAACAGAGAAAGATATTCCTACATAAGGCAATAAAACCCAGCCCGGGCCGTGTGGGCCCTTTATCTCTTGGTAAGAGAGTGTTCTGGGAGATGGTGAGGGTGTCCAATGGCTGCATGAATACTGCCTTGCCCAACCTATAGAGAGTCATATGTTTCAAATAATGTGGGAGGAGAAAGGAGCAGAGCAAGTACGTGGATGAACAATGGAAAACAGACCTGCCACAAATCCATGATTTTTGAAGTCGGATGATGGTTAGTTACATGGATACATGGGAAGTGCACTATTTTACCTTGTTCATTATATATATTTAAACTTTTAATAGCAAAAAATGATTTGTGTTGATAACATAAAAATAAAGATAAAAAATTCAATACTTTCTTCACTTCAAATGGATTTCTTGGGGAGAGTACTCTCCAGGTGCGACACCCCACCTTGGAGACCACTGTTCTAGTCTACTCTGTGGTATCACTTCTCAACCCAGAGTCCAACAGGGGCATGATCCTCAAAGGATCTCTTCCCCCCAGGAACCAAGGTCAGCATTCCACATAAATGAAAGGCTCACTGATACCCACCTTGCCAAATAAGCAGTACTTAAAACCTTGTCATTAGGAATTCCTTCATTCTGTGCAACCTGAGACACTTTTATAACGATGGAAGGAATCTACTCTTCAAGATCCCTTTAGAAGGAAAGATTTGCATTGTTTCAAGGGGGGAAAAATCTGATGTTTAAGAAAAAAGAAAAGACAAAGCTCTCCTTCAAGAAGTAACAACCCTGCCCACTTACTCTGGGTGTGAAATAATGTCATTGACTATGAGATTGGGGTGTTCTGTCACAGTCTCAATAAACTTTCTCTCTCCCCTGGGTAGTATTTTAGAGATACTGCTTCTATGCACAGGCATAATTTATTATTTGTTTATGTGTTTCATATGCTCTGCTAAGGTGGAAGCTTAGCAATTCATTTTTACAGAGAGCATCGGTGTGTGCATTGGCATATGTGCGGAAAGATTCAAGATCGGACAAGATCTGAAAGTGGGGAACCAACTACTTTTCATAACACGAGTGGCCTCCCAAGGTTTAGAGGAGCCTCCCTGGGCTTTTGGCTTAGATCAGATATATACTATGTCCCTTTCTCCTTTCTTGTTCTCTGAGAAGGAGCAAGAGAATCCCATGAAAATGCAGTCTCACCGTGACTGTCCAAGGTCACTCCTCCCTCCTTTGACTTACCTTCCTCTATGAAGATTAGATTTCCTCCCGCTTTTGGGCAGAGCGTGAGTTTGCATGGCACTTTCCTGGAAACAACTGTGTGAACGAAAAAAACAGGTATTAGGATCTGCCCTGTGTCTCCGTGCAAGACCCAGCAAGGTCAAGGGTGTGTGGGAGTTCAAACAGCCGGAGAGGACTCCAGCCCACGCAAGCTCTGGTGGGACAGGACTGACCATGCTTGACACGTACTGGCTCTCCGACCTAGGGCAGGTCGCCAGCACTTGGGTTCTTCCATGTGAAAAGATGGAAATGATAGTACTTCTTGCCACAGGATTGTTCTGAAATGCTAGATTATTTTAAATGTTCAGCGGGATGGCTGGTATGCCATAAACGTGCAATAGATGTTATCAACACTTGTGATCTTTGCAAAGCATTGTTGACTGTAAAAACTCCGAGATCTGTTATAGTAACAACAATAATAGGTAACTCATGGAATAATAATAATTATTATTATTATTAGAAGAAGAAGAAGAAGGGGAGGAGGAGGAGGAGGTGTTTTAGTATATACCAGGCACCCTTTGAAGCCCTTTAAATGCATTCACCCATTAATTCATCTCCACAGACCTATTTGATGGGTATTATTATTGCTCCCATGTTATGGATGAGGAATACACAGGGCTGTTAGGTTTCAGTAACTGGACAATATCCTTGCCTTTCCAAAGAATTAGCCCACATTGGAAGTGTTTCCTTGCTCTGGCACCTTTTTCTGTCATCCTTCAATGTGCGTGGACCTTTGCTTGCCATGGCGGTCTCCAAACTCCCCCTGGGAACCTGCTGAGAACTCTCTCCCCTCTGCAGTGTCCACTTGCCAGCTTCCACACTGTAGTGATAGAAACAGTTTCAGAGGCCAGGGGTTCTTTCGGTGAGGAAACCAAAGCTCAGAGGTGAGCGGTGACTTGCGCAAACCCATTCCGTGATCTCCGAGGGTCAAAGCAGCATTCTTAGCCTCGGCCCATGTTCCTGCCAGGCCATAAGAGAGCAGAGGGCCCAGCTGCCAGCAGCCCCCAGCCTTCCTTCAGCAGCCCAGGACTGCGGCGCTGAGGGACAAAAACGTTCAGTAGGGGGCACCTGAGAGCACAGATGGCCCCTGAGCCAGGGGGAAAGCAGCTGGCTCTCCTTCTTCAGGGGCTCAGCCCACAGGGAAGGGCTTGGAATTTAATCCACTGCATTCCATCCAGGGTTCCTGTGACATAATAAAACCCAAGGAGGGATCTCGAGTGACTTGTCAGCAGAACCCCCAGAGGGATTTTCTATAGATAGCCTGGGTGTGTCGGAGCTCCGTCTCTCTCTGTGGGAGGAAAGTTCTTTTATGCTTGGGCTGGGCAGTGCCCTGTGCGGCAGGAGGGTGGGGCAGGGGACCAGCCAGGCACTGGGCCTGAAGGACTTTGTAAGGCTAAGAGATGCCCGATAGCCAGGGCAGTAGGGGTGGGTGTGGGGGCAGCCAAGAGGGAGAGAAGCCAGGCCAGGAGAGGGAATTCCAACTATGGCGTTCTGGAGAAAACTATTCAGTTATTTGCCCTCGCTGACCTCACCCTACGTTGGGACTTGGGCTTCGATGAGATGTCCCAAATACTGGGCCTCACGCAGCCTTTGATGCTGGCTCTGAAAAGATTCCTTGGCATGAGCCAGGCTCTCTCTGGGGAGAGAGGCGTGTTTGGAATGTTGGTGTGCCGGTGCTATGATTGGAGGTTTGGGGTTTCAGAGTTCCTTGATTTGCATGGCTATGCTGCAGTGTTATTACTTGCCACAATAGAGGGCTGGAATCTGAAACTCTGTTTACCTTCCAGATTCCAAACAAGCAACATTCCTATCAATAATGGCACATAAATACCAGCATGATAGCATAGAATCCTATCATTGCTAATATTTTTTTCATCTTGTCCGCTGGTGGAGAGGAGTTCTCAGAAGCCACGCATATATTTTACATAAAATAATAGCCAAGCTGCCAAGGACTTTAACGATATAATTTCATCATGGGATTCTGGGCTCTTTGGTTTATGCTGCCGTCAGAACCCCAAGACAGAATTAATTCATGTAACTGGGACAAACCCAAGCGCTGTTTTTCCATTTCCCTCATAAGTGAACTCAAACTGTCTTAATTGCGCAAGCATTTGGTGGGTAGGGTATGAGATGGAGAAGATCCGATCTGATATATCCGTTAATTTCACCATAAATTCATTGGCAGCAATATGTTGTTGTTAAAATTATAAATATTCAGGTCAAGCGGCCTGGGTTTTAATCTCAACTTGGTCTTAAAGCTGTGAAGCTTGAGCAAGTTCTTGGGAGCAAGTTCATTGGTTAAGCATCTGCCTTCAACTCTGGCCATGATCCCAGGGTCTGGGGATTGAGCCCCGCATCGGGCTCCCTGCTTTTCCCTCTCTCATGCCCCCTGCTTGTGCTCTTTCTCTCTCTATCAAATAGATAGATAAAATCTTGGGAAAAGAAAAAAAAACTTGATCAAGTTCTTGATGATCTCCAAGCCTCCGTTTTCCATCTGTTATATATGCTGGCTGATATCTACCTCTCAGGCTCATTGGGAGGATTAAGTGTTGTCGGGATGAGTGGAATTGGTGCGTATAGTACCTATAAAAAGTCCTTCGTGTGGTGCATGGAACACAGTAATGGTCAAAACATGACTGCTTTATTATTAGCGCCACAGCAAGAGCAAAACATCCCTGAAACTCTTTCCTGACACCATGAAGGTCCAGGAATCTAGCCGCTTCCAGCCAGGAGCTTCTCTTTTTAGCCCCTAAATTCCCCAGATGCTCCACATTTGTGAATTGTATTATTCCCAGCCAGAGAGAGCAGGGGGGCAGCCCCCGCCTGGTCTGGAATCCCAGAGCACCTCCGAGATTCTGACCAAGCACAGCTGCCTGTTGCAAATAATTTAGGAAACATGAAATAGAACATATTGTAGTTTCGCAGAAAGGTCTGAAGAGTGAACTTTCTGTGTCTGTCGCAGACTTGTTTTTTTCTGCAGAGGAACCAAAGCAGGCCTCTGCCTTCTTGGCCCACAAGGCAGGAAGTAGAAACTCATCAAGGACAAAAGATGGGGTTCATGATGCCCCCGTTTCTCCCTATGTTCTTTTACAATGTGACTGTGCCCACGGTGTCTGGAGGGCTTCTTGGTAGATATAAACACACTTCCGACCTGTAAGCAAACCTTAGCTTGGTGTTAAAAAATGATGGCTTCCAACCTTGCCTCCACTATGTATTAGCTGTGTGACCTTGGGCAAGGAATGCAATGTTCCCGAACTTGTTTATTCTTAATGTCTGCAAGAGTAAGAGAATGTTAAGCCCCTCACTGAGTGGTTCGGTAGAGTAAGTGGCTTATTACATGGAAAATGCCCAGCACAGCTCCTGGCACATAGCCGCTCTCCCATGAACTTTGTTTCCCTTCCAAATAGCCAAGACCAAAAGAGAGAGGCCCACCCGTGTCCTGTTCTTCATCTCAGCTGTGCCAGGCTGTCTTGGCATCTCACATCTTTGTGGGGCAGGTGTATGTGTGTATGTAATTAAATTTATTTTTCTGGGGCACCTGGGTGGCTAAGTTCGTTAAGATCTGACTCTTAGTTTCAGCTCATGTCATGATCTCAGGGTCATGAGATCAAGCCCCAAGTTGGGCTCCACACTCAGGGCAGAGTCTGCTTGAGATTCTTTTCTCCACTCTCTCTCTCTGCCCCTACCCTGGCTTGTGTTTACTCTCTCAAATAAATAAAAACTTTTAAAAAATGAATTTATTTTTCTCCTATTAATCTTTTTATTATAGGGAGTCTCAGTCAAGGATAAAGAATGGTAGAGGAAACATTATTTTTGAAATTATTTTTCCTCCCCTACAATGTCACCTGCCAGCTTCGTTAGGTGGTGGGGACATGAAAGGTAGCTGAGACATGTTATCTTGCAGCCTGAACCCGAGCAAGCTACAGAACCCTTGCCATCCCAAGCAGCCTAGTCATCGATACCACTCTGTCCTGAGACCTTCTCTGGTACAGCAACCTAAATGAGCTGAGGAAAAATATTTTAGAAATCTAGATACTGCTATTAATTGTCAAAATGAAAGGAAATTTTATCTGAAAAAAAAAAAAAAGTTTTCATCACCCTGTTTCCTAGCTGTGACCTCCAGAACTGGGAGTCCCAGTTCATTGGAAGTAGAGTTGAGAGTCTTTAAATATTCCCACCTACTCTCCTCGTCAAGCAAGATGACAGGTGGCCATAAATGGAGAAGGGGAGTGACGTGCCCCATGGGGGCAGGGTCTCACGTAGTACACATGTTGAGGTTTTTCTTCATAACTGGAGGGACCCTACCTCCTAATGGCCAAGAGTCTGTGTTGGATTTATGCAATCTCAAGCTTTTTCTACTTGTTTTATGTAACTTTTTCTTATGTACCTCTGTTCTCTGAAAATATTTTCTTCTCACCTCTGTAAGTGAACTGGTCACAGTCATTTTTAGGAACTGTGAATGTAGTTGAATTTATTTGCAGGTCAGTTCTGCAGCTGCTGAATACCCAAAATAGATCTTTGGAGGGAAAGAACCCTAGCTACAGAGGAAAATAAATGCAGACTTGCTTGTTTTCCCTTCTAAAGCAGGTACCGTGCCTGGTAAGTTCTATGTGTTTCCCCGAAGCACAGAATAGTTCTCACTAACGGCTGTTATCCCATAAATAACACGGTCAAGTTTCAGGTTCAGGAGGGGACTCAGGGGCAAATGGAGTGGAGAGGGGGTGGCAGAAAATGGAGTCCCCTCCTTTTAGTGACCCGTTGTTTGTGACTGACATCACTCTACATCCTGAGGGGCTAAGTATATGGTTTATAGTAAACCTTCTGAGAAAGCATCAACGTGAAAGATGCTACATAAAATTTCCACTGGACACTCTTTTAGATTATAATCAGTAAAGAGGCTGAGCCTCTGCTTGGTGTGCTTTGAATCATGCCCAGCATCCCATTACTTACAAATAAGCTCAAAAATAAACGCTATTAGAAATTGGCAGTGATGCTGGACAGCTCACTGGGCTGGGATTGCCTCCCTATTTGCAATGAACCAACATGTCTCTTTGGTAATTCTCTTGGCTCTTCCTGGTCTTGGTTATAGTTGTAAAATAACCAGATCATTTCTTCCTAAACTTTTTAATAATCAAACAAATAATTGTTTTGAACAGCCTCCCCCAGCCATGCCACCTCATTCATTTGCACGACAAATATTTACTGAGCACTTACTATGTGCATTAGCATTCTGCTAAGAGTTAGGAATACAGTTTGTGAGAAAAACAGATGCATTCTTTGCCCTCATGAAGTATATAATCTAGTGGGAGACACTGACATAAAATCAATGGCCATGAAAAGAAAAAGACAATTAGAAATCATGTTAAGTGTTTTAAAAGAAAGCATAGAGATCGGAGGGTGGTATGGAAACATAACTAGGGGCTGGGGGAGCGCAGAAAAGGCCTGTGATTGTATTTTTTTAAACTTTTTTTTTAAGATTCTATCTATTTGACAGAGATCACAAGTAGGCAGAGAGGCAGGCAGAGAGAGAGGAGGAAGCAGGCTTTCCGCTGAGCAGAGAGCCCGATATGGGGCTCTATCCCAGGACCCTGGGATCATGACCAGAGCCGAAGGCAGAGGCTTAACCCACTGAGCCACCCAGGTGCCCCCTGTGATTATATTTTTAATGTCCTTTGTGAAACTACATAATGTAAAAAGTTACTGTTCATTGAATAATGCTTTAAAATTTTTGTGTTTAAAAATAAAATAAAACTCTTTATATTTTACTAATCAGATACATGCATGTGGGAAAAGGTAGTTCGTATGTCTAAGGTGGTTTGAATCCGTGACTACTGTGCATGTGAATGTGTACATGGACACCTGGCCTCCTACAAACTCTGCAGCCTCCCAGAGGACTGAGGGCCACTTAACCAGAATACCCCTCACACTTCTCCCACCATTGGATCTAGTGACCATATGCAGAGCTCCTCAGGAGAGATCCTAAAGAAAAATAGATGGTTTCCCCATCAGGATTCACATCAACACTCAATAAAGGCCAGGTCAGCTCCTTCCCACCCAGAGCCCCCAACACCCATCCACTGTTGACCCAAAGTGTGACCATGTCCCCACCGCCTGGCAAAGCTTACTTATCTCTAGCCTGGTCTGATTATATCAAACTCAACACTCAAAAACCACTCCAAGTCCTTTCAACATTCAGGGAAAAGGCTCCCTCCCTCCAAATCCCAACATTGTCAGTCTATATTTTATTTCTCAGGGCTCAACTAGGTGATTGTATGTTACCTCCTAGGAACTTGTATTTCTTCTCTAACAGCCTCATGGCTATTATAAATACATATTCGATTTATGTTTCTAGATTATAGTCTTTAGGGCTTTCTGTCAAGCTCCCCATTGGAAGTGGAAGTTCTCAATATTCTAATCTTTCTTGCTCAACCAAGAAACAAGGAATGCAGATGAGAAGCTGGGTCTAGTGCAGGAATGATCCTTTTTAAATAGACACAGCCACCAAAGGAGAGATGAGGAATTCAAATGTGACATGTGACTGACCTCTATCTTTTCCAGGAGGAGGAGGGAGACAAGAGGTTTGGTGTGTGTAAGGCTTAGGACTGAGCTTGGAGGCTTACCTAGAGAGATGTGTAGAAAAGGAAGGTCTTTGTAGGATTGGTAATACCTCACTTAGATCCTAAATCCTTGGATAGCAGAGATGACACCTTGGTCTTGTGGCCCCAGTGGTGGCTAGCCTAGTGGGCATATGGTCACTTTTGTTCAAATTCCAGCTCTCCTGTTTATCAGCCATGGGCCAGTGTGAGACAAGCTAAATCACTTAACCTGTCCAAGTTTCTTTGCCTTCTCCCACTTTACTGTGACTATTTCCTTTAGTTTGTAATCCATTTTTGTATTTTTATGATATGGCAGTGAAATGCATCTCCAGGACTTAAAGTCAGATTTTATCAGAATGCTTTGTGCACATGATTAAAATATCAAATGGTCCAAAAGGTTTTGTAATGTGAAGAAACAGTACCATGACCCACGTCTCCTCACCCACATTCCACTTCTCAGAGACGACAGCCTTTAACCAGTTTCTGTTTTTAGTTCTGCTTGTGGTTTCTTCTGCGTCTTCAAATAATATGTTTACACTGCTCTGTCTTGATCAACAACCTCAGTAGACATTATCTATCCACTTCCTTTTAGGGCAGGTAAGGTTCTAATTTGTGTTTCCCCACTCCCTGTTAAGTTTTAAAAGTTTTAGCTATTTTAGTTGCTCTGTTACTATTATAATTATAGATGAACCTCTAATTCTTTTCCATCAACAGTCAATGATACCTTTGACTGCTCACTCAGTAAGATGAAAATAAAAGCCAAATGTCTCTTTTCCACCTCCTTACCCCCTTCTACCTCCCAAATTCTATCTGTTCTATAACCACAATTAAGTTTCTCCTGCTTTGTTTATAGGTTTATTCTAAAAATTGGAAACCAGAAAACAGTGCTTACAACATGGCTATGTAAATATTGTTTCAGGACTAAGTAGAGCGCCATGACTACATTTCTTTTCTCTGGTTCCAATGTCATGACCCCTCTATGACTCAAAGAAAAATGTTTCAAGAACAAACAGAGTCTTCTTTCTTGCACCCATCCAATTCCTCAAAATAATGCTACGTGTTAGTTTAGTTCCTATTTGTACATTTTTTTTTGTTTTTTCCTGGAGTTTCTGATTGTCCTTTTTTCTTGTCGGTAGAAGAAACAGATGCCTTCTTTATCATATTCAGCCTTTACTCACTTACCTGCTTTTTTTCTTTCTTGGGAGGTAGGGGGGAATCCTTTCCGTTCTTCTTGAAAACATTTCTCTTAGAGTGCACTGATACTCTTAATTTGGACTAATTGCTTGTGAGATCACTGACAATTGGTATCCAGGAATGTTTTTGTTTTTTTTTATTAAATTCTATTATTTCTTCTATTTAAAAACTCACCATTTTGTGGGATTTTTGCTTTAGCTTTGCTGGAGTTGTCACACTCAAGTAACCTCCTCAGCAGGCATATATGAGAGTAAACTTCTTTCCTTCTTGGCCTTCCCTGACAATTCAGGCCCCGAGCTTCTTCCAAATTCTAGGCATATTGAGTCTATTCTCTACTGTGAACCCCATCAAAGTTTCTTGCATGTATTTTTTGGCTCAAGAAATTTGCTAAAATCACTCATCCACAGATAGTGTCCCCTCTCCATGTTCTTTTCTGTTATGCGTTTGTGGGTTTTTTTCCTTGTGTGTGTGTGTGTGTGTGTGTGAGAGAGGGGGGAGTCAGGTAGAAGATGTGCTCAATCCAACATCTTTAACAGGTAGATAGTTGTATTTTTTAATCCTTTATAATGAGGATAATAATGCCTTTCCCACTTACTTTTTGGCAGATTTCAGATTGAACCCCACAATCCATACTCCTTTATTTGTAATAGAACCCCCATTTTTAACAGGCACATGGTAACCTGGCGCAATTCTAGCTTCCCTTGCAACTTGATGTGACTAAGTTCTGGTGAAATGGGGTATAGGTGAAGCGGCCTTATAGCAGCTCCCTGGAACTGTCCTTAAGAGATAGGAAGTATCTTTGGCACTGTCTTGAGCCATGAATTGATGCTACATAAAGAGCCTAGTTTCTGGCACCAAGAGCCCAGTACTAGTCCTGGACTATTCATCTAGACTTTTATGGAACAGAGAAATTTTGTTTCGGTGAAGGCATTGCTATTTTTAAGTTTTTTTCCTCCAACTAATACAATCTTAAAAATTATCTGTGATGTAAAAAAAAAAAAAAGATGATGAATATGAAAGTGATCTGTAAATTGTAGAGGACTACTGCAATGTCAGATACCATTATTACATCTTACACTAGACTATATTTTAAACTCCTCCTCTGGACCAGTGACTTTTCAAGGGAATGCCTCCCCTTTGTCTTACTCATTTTTCTCATCAATAGCTGGCATCGAGTAGAATTCATTATCTTTATTTATTAAATAAATTATCTCCATGGTTATTAGTTCTTTAAAATAATTTTAAAACCTTAAAAACGCAAAAGTGTTAAAATGATTTCAGCTCATTAATCGTTTGAATAAATAAAGGGTTTCTAAAAATAGAGAAGACCAAAAAACTCAATAGAAAAATGACACTGAAGACAAAATGGAAATTGTTCTGCAATATATGAAAAGATGCTCAACCTCACAGACAAGATAAACGCACATGAAAAATTATATAAAACTATCATTTCTCACCTATCAGATTAGCAAAAGTCTAAGTAAGACCCCATCCATCCTCTGTTGATGAGGCTGGAGGAAGCAGACATGTCATGCACTGTTGGTGAGAAGGCAACATGGTGCTACTCTGTGATGGGACATCTGTCTGTAGCTACCATAATGTAGAATTATTTATGCATTCACTCGGCAATCCTACTCCTAGAAATCTCTTCTACAGGCATGACATATATGTAAGGTTATGTATTACAACAGTGAAATAATAAAATATTAGAAACAACCTGAATAGTCATTGTTGGGGAGCCGTTCAAATAAATTTTGTTCCATCATACAATGGAATACTATGCAGCAATAAAAAATGAAGACAATCTTTATGTTTTGATATGGGAAGAATCCTGGCATGTTTTCTGAAGTGAGAAAAGCAAGCAAGGAGCTAATATATATAAAATATCGCCTTTTATGTAAGAAAAAGGCAATTCAAAATATTAATTGGTAGCATAAAGAAACATTTTAAAGATAGGTAAGACACTAATAAAAATAGTTACCTAATTGAATAGAGAGAAATAGGGATAGGAGTGAGACTTTTTAAAAATTCCAGTATAGTTAACATATAGCATTATATTAGTTACAGGTGTACAATATAGTGATTTAGTAATTCTATATGTTACTCAGTGATCATCATGATAAGAAGTGAGTCTTCCTGGTTTTGTTTCATTTTGGTTTTTTTAAAGGTTTATTTATTTGAGAGGCAGAGAGAGCACGTGTTGGGGAGGGCAGAGAGAGAGAGAGAGAGAGAGAGAATCTCAAGCAGAACACAGAGCCTGATACTGGGCTTGATCTCACTACATGAGATCATGACCTGAGCTGAAATCAAGAGTTGGATGCTTAACCCACTGAGCCATCCAGGTATCCCTTGGTTTTGTTTTTGATTCATGTAACTCAAATGTATATTTTAAAAAAAGAAAACACAATTAAAAAATAAGTATGAAAGCTTAAAAATGTTATAATTTCTTAAAATACAGCCAGTGTCGGAAAGGACTATGGGCCCCACTAGAATTTATAGACATATAAACACATTTATTGTACTAGCTTGATTGTGAGTTTCAGACTTATACAATCAAAGACTATTAAAATTGGTAAGGACTTAGAGATCTGCTTTTTCCAATCCTCTCATTTTGCAGATGAATAAAATGAGTCCTAGAAAGGCCTAGTGACTTGACCAAGGTCACACAATTATTATAGCAGAACCAGATTTTACTACAATTGACTGACTTCCAGCCAAGTGTTCCTTCCACTACTCTGTGCTCTCTAGAATATGTAAAGGATGAGTTAACTGACACATAATTTCATACCATATTGCTTAAACCTGACCCTCATAAAACTAATTGACTTGTTCCAATATTTATCATGACCCTCTTATGCCCTAGAGCTTAGGGGCTGGAGCTATAGTCAAGTCGACAAGTCAAGGAGGTCCTTGAGGTAACAGGGTGAAGAGGAACTAAAATGTGGATTCAAAGTGAGCGGCAATCAAGAAAATGGGAAAACCAAGAGAGTGGAGAATGGAATGGGAGTGGTTTGGAGCCATTGTGGAGACAGAATTGTATGAGTTAGGACAGGTTATGGTAACAAATGATTCCCCAAATTTCCACTGCTGATGACAACAAAAGTTTATTTTTTGCTCATGAAAAATCTCTCAGTTCAAGTGACTGTCCAAAGTAGCTGTCCTCTCTTCGGTGACTCAGGGATTTAGGCTTTTCCATTATATCTCTAAGAATGAGTTTTGGGTTTACGTGGTTACAGGGATTGGGGGAAAGAGAGTTGGAGAAGGGGGTAACTAGCAGCCATGAAATTCTCCAGCCCAGAGTAACAGATCCCACTTCTGCTCCTAGCCCATTGGCTTAAACTAGTCATAGGCCTCACCAGCCCTACAACGTGGGCTGATAAGTGTGGGAGAGCTTACAGGATATTTGGTGAACAATACCGTTGGCCACAGGAATGACCACTGTCACAATTTTGGATTGTCCCCACTGTCACTGGGTTGCGTTATTTAAAAGTTGAGGAGCAGGACAAAAATAGGGCTGAAAGTGATCCCTCCTTTCTTTCCTAAGTACCCACACATCATTAACATCCATTTTTTAAATTTAGTTTTTATTTAGAGTTAAGCCAGGACAAATTTTGGTCCTTTAAAAATAACAAAGCAGTAAAAATTTCAGGACACAAGATTTAGATCAGTGAGGAATTACTCTCTTGTCCTTTAGTCTCCAGTCCCAAACTATCTATCTATAGATATATATTTCTATAGATATATATATATATACACACACATACACATATATATGTATGTGTGTATATATGTATGTATGTTGTGTGATATATATTATATAGATAGATATATCTATCTATATCTATCTATCTATCTATCTATCTATCTATATATATATATAATCAGATGTTACCTCCACAGTTTGGGGCTTCTCCTGGTGAGATTTTTTTTGGGGGGGGGGGGGAGAGAGACACAAAGAGTTTTGCCCACCAAAAGGAGGATGTATGGGCACCTTTATTATAACTTCTCTGGCCGCAACAATGAGAGGCTGTGGTAAAAAGTCAATTCCATGTTCTTTAGCAGCAACGTTCAATTGTTACTTCACGTAATTTGGAAGCAGACTATCTCATCTCTCATACTCCCTTATAAGTGTCATGGAGCCAGAACACACAGATGCGCATGCGCGCAGGCACACATGTAACGACTGCATTCATCTCTCACGGTACCCACCCATAGTAGGTGCTCAGCCAGCGAGGCTGCACGAATGAGGACCTCCTAAGTGCCCAGTATGCAGGATGCACTGTGGCCCCGTGGGCGGGAGGCTGCTCTGCCTTAGTCTCTCGGCCTCTTCTGATCGCTGAAGGCCTAGGTGGCGCAGCCTGGCCACCGAGAGCAGCTCACTGGGACCCATCTCTTCTCCAGACTGCCGCTGCATTCATTGAAAAGGCTTTTGGCATTCCCACTATTGTGTTCATTGTGTCATTGATCTGTCACCCTTTTTATTTCTTGTATAATACCTCATTTATTCAAACCTTTTTTTGTAAAAATGAGACATTTTCATTGTTTTGAAAACGTATGTACAGTTGGCCCTTGAATAACATGGGAGTTAGGGGGGCTAACCTCCCCAAACAATGTAAATCTACATATAACTTTTGAATCCCCCAAAACTTAACTACTCATAACCTACTATTGACTGGAAGACTTACAGGTAATATACGATTGTAACATCAATAATAGTCAATTAACACATATTTTGTATGTTATACGTACTAAACATTGTATTCTTACAATACAGTAAGCTGGAGAAAAGAAAACATTATTTAGAATATCTAAGAAAGGGAAAATACATTGATGATACTGTACTATATTTTCTGGGAAAATTTCATAGATAAGCAGACCTGCGTAGCTCAACCCCTGTTAACGGGGTCAACTGTATTTAGTTATTTTAAAATGCATATATGAGGTACTTACTATATAAACCAGGCCCTATTTTAAGCACTCTACAAATATGAACTAAATTCTCATAACAACCCTATAATGTATTAAAAAAAAAAAAACCACACACAATGAGAGCACTATTCCTATCACTGAGGCACAGAGATGTTAAGTAATTTACCCAAGGTCACACAGCTAGTGAACAGCAAAGCTAAGATTTGAACCAAAGCAGTTATTCCCTAATCCCTAGTAAAATGCCTGCAGCAAAGGGTTTTGATATGTAATTGTCTTTTTTTTTTTAATGATCTTTTTACTTGGTTATTTCTAACCAGATAGTGACGTCAAGTCATCAGGCTGAACCACTATCCCAGACATAAACCGCATATAACCAGAAGACATTATGGCAACTGAGATTCCACTGCTATCTGTTTATGAGCTTGCCAGAGGTGAGCTCCCTGCAAAATGCGCAAAAATTAGGTTCCAATCATGCTCACCCTGTGCCTGGGTGGTGGGATCCACAAACACTTCACGTTCCTGTTATCTTCCCAAACCTTTACTCACACCTCCTGCCCCATATTTTTTCAAGTGGACAGTTTGCTGAATGGAGAGATTGGATGAGGAAGCTCATGATGGCCTATTGTGGTTTTCAGTGGGGGTGATGCTGTCCCTTTGGAGCATTTGGAAAGCAGAGAGCAGTTTTTTGGGTGGTCACAATGATTGAGTGACTCTCCTGGCATTGAGTGGACCACAGCCCAGGACTGCTGTCATGGTGAAGAATTAAGGTTCTACATAACTTCGTCTGTCCTGCTGGACAATGATGTGAGTGAAAAACCTGTTTTTAATCATGTGAACCTAGAAACTTACCACAAAGTTTCAAAGTTTTGGGGTTTGGGATGGGGTTGTTTTGTGTACAGTATAATGTAAGTTTCCAAAGAATGTGATTTCTGTGCATATCAAGGAAAGACTGTTCTTTCTTTCATTTGGAACTTTATCAGAGGGCTATTGACTATTCCGGTAAACACATCCCTGACCGTGATACCAGCCATAGTTTCCAGTAGCAGATGTCCCATGTTCCCAGTCTGCATCTGTAAGCACGTGCACGCGCATCCATGAAGCTTTCACCTGGTGCGGGCATGGAGCCTTCCCTGAGAACTAGTAGTACTCCTTTGAATGTTGAGATACACATCATTTCACTGTGAGTTCCCTTCTTTATGTCGTCTGGCCTATTTTCTGAGGTCGGGGGGATGCTGATGAAATTCTGCACCTCTGACTTGACTTTCTAACACAGAGATATTCCTGGTCAAACACATCACCATCGTCATTACCATTATCGGGCAATTTTCCCGAAGGTTTGGATACTACCCCTAGGCAAGATCCTGATTTATTTGAAATTATGTGTACATATAGGCTGGGTTATCTATGGATTTCACTTCCGGAAGAGAAGCAGGCATCCTAAATGGTTTTTAAAAGCATCATCAGGACTGACGGATCCGAGAATGGCCTCTCCAGCACCCGCAGAGAAGGAGGCAGGGCCCGTGCAGCAAGCCCACAGGACTGTAGTGAATGAGCTAAACGGGGACAAAGCCTGCCCCAATCACAGCCCGGCTTAATTACCACGTTGCAGATAATGATGAGGTTGCTGCCGTACCCTGCGAGCAGCTGCAGGAAATCAGTCTGGCTGAGGGCGCGCTTTACCCTGGGTTGCTGGAGTCAACTTGGCTTTGATTCACCAGAGCTGGCAATCACACTGAGTATATGACAGATCAACAGAAGTCTTCCCACTTGCAAAGCACCTGGGAAAACCTCTTGATAGGCCCACTCCATGATGGGCACTTAATGAATATGTAAGAGAGGCACGATCGGATTGAAGTGGGAGACTCTGGCCTCTCCTTCTGGGTTTTGGAGGAATGTTGATGGAATTCTGCACCTCTGGCTTGATTTTTCTAACCATAGAGAGGCTCCTGGTCAAACACATCGTTGTCATCATCATCATCATCATGAACTGCTGAGTGTCTGATTACTATTCATAGCCACAGTTCCCCGGACTGCTCATCCGGCTGGTTCTGGGTACGATCATTACGATTTTTATTATCCAGCACACTCATTCAACGTTCAACAAATGTCTACCAAGCACCTACTCTGTGCCAGGCAGTGCCAGATGTGAACGAAACGACATAGTTCCTACTGTCATAGGTTCCCAGGTTCGGGAGAGAAAAGGATATTAATAAATAATTATATTAATTTATAGCTGATTTAATTATGAAAGAAGAGAGAAATTATTTGAATACCCCACAGACACTTGAACTCATCAATCTTGGCCTCCTGTGCCCAAGCTTGCTTCTCCCTGAAAGTCCTCAACTTTATTATCTATTGGGTTTCTCTCCAGTCAGTTCCCCCATGTCAGAAAATAGTCATCTTAGCAATTGCTTCTTTCTCACTTTGCACCCCTGACACCCAGTTAGTCCCCAAGTACTGTTACTTTTACCCCACAGATGTTTTTCTAATGTGTCCCTTCTTTACTGTCCCCACGACCCTGTTTCTCATTGGCCTGGACACTTTCAACAACACTATGACAAGTTTAGTCTCGTTCTGACACTAATCAGAATTCAGGTATAGTGAAAAGCATCCACTCCATCCAGTATGGGTGGAAGGTGATTGCTTCGAGGACATTAAAAGGCTTACAGAATTGTTGGAGAGCTGAAGAGACAGGTTGAGCATTTTTATTTTTAAAGATTTTATTCATTTATTTGACACAGAGAGAAAGAGAACACATGCAGGGGGAGCAGCAGGCAGAGGAAGAGGGAGAAGCAGGATCTCTGCCGACATAGCAGGGAGCCCGACTCGGGGCTGGATCCCAGGACCCCGGGATCATGACCTGAGCCGAAGGCAGACACTTAACCAACTGAGCCACTCAGGCACCCCAAGGCTGAGCATTTTAAAAGTGGCTCTGACAGCCACATTGCAAACCTGGCTACCAAGGGGCCTACTGCCTCTTTCACAGTCAGGAAACTGTGTGCCAAATACGGAAGCCTGTGCTTCAGCACCGGCCCCGAGCCACGCCTCCACTGCCATAATCAGCATTCCAGCACAATCAGGAAGCCATGGCAATTAGGAAACAGCCACGATTAGAAGCAGCCATGATCAGGAAGCCACTGCCGAAAACCCTGGCCCCTCGACCAGTGAGTTGGCCTGCCCAACCAGCAGGGGCCCAGCCTCTGCCTCATTTCCACCTTCCAAATCCTGGGCAAATACTTCTGTGTGATAAAACCTGAGTCAGACCCAGAATCCCAGCTGCAATGGTGTCCTACAAGGGCAGTTGGAGCTTTCTAGCCAATGCAGAGGGGCAACATAGGAAGGCTCTCCAAGAGAAGTTTAGAATAAATGTGCTAAGCCCACTACATCGGCCATACCTTCCTGATGGTCACCAGAGTAAAGTCTCTGAAATGTAAATCTGACCACATTGCTCTTCTGCTGAAACCTTTTCAATGTTCGCCACTGCCCATAAAATGAAGCCCAAGTTCCTTGGCTTGATGTCTCTTCCATCATATCCCTCCAGCCACTCACACTCGACTCTCTAATAGCACCAGGGTACACTCTCTGTGCTCTGGTAGGACCCCCCTGTCTTTGTTCCTGCGGTCCCCTCTGTCTAGAATGTACTTCCCACTTTGCCTGGCTCACTTTTACTCATCCTTCCAGACTCAGTTCACGTATACCAGGAAGCCCTTCTTGAACCTTAGTAGCTATGCACTACCATTGCAGCTTTCCTGGGCATGCCTAGATCTTGAAATTATCTGCTCCTATTTCTGCCTCTGCCATTAGATATGTGTTCTTTTGGAGCAGCAATGAATGCATTTTTGTACTTTCAGTGCCTAGCACCGTACATGGCCCTAAATACACGCTAGATAAAAGTTGGTTGAACTAAAAAGAATGAGACTGAACTAAGCATGTCTTCGGTTGGATTCTCCAGGAATCAGACTCTGAGGCAGTGTCACAGGCAGGCAGTTTGGTAAAAGTATGTTGAGGAATCCATCACTGCAGGGGAGCAGGAGGGTGAGTGAGAGAGTGAAGAAAGCAAGGTTGGGTAGAGGGAGGTGTTGAACTGTGGTATAGTGGTGATAGACCTCAGCCAGCCCTACAGTGAGTGCAAGAGCTGGAAAGACACTTTAGAGGTGTCCCACCTTGAAGCAAGAGGGCTGTGTCTTTATATCCCCCTGTTAACTAGTCACTGGATGTGAGAGAGAGGGGATCACCTTGGTCTTAGCAACTCCCTTCACCTGAGGGCAATTCCCAGAAGGTGACTGCATCAATCAGAGTTTGATCAAGAAGGAGAACCACTATGATAAATGGGTGGATAGAAGGATGGAAGGATGGATGATAGGTAGCATTTGTAGCTGATTTAATTATGAAAAAAAGAAATAAGATATATGATATGGTATTTGCTCATTTATTGTAGGGATCTGGTTTATGCTATCCTGGGAGCTGGTTACACTGTTTCTGTGCGACTGCTCTTTCTGTATCTGGTGCTAGAGCTTGAAGTCTGTAGGACAGGTGGTCAGAATAGAAGATGGAAGTGAGGTAGGGTAGTAGGAAAAATTGGAACCTATGAGGTTAAGCTGGAACCCAAGGAAATGGGCTGGAATCCATGTCAGTCTCTTTATCCAAGCCACCTCTTTTAGCCAAAGGTTGTGGAGAGAAGCTAGCACCCTTCACAGAGAGCAGAGACCTTTCAGCTGCCAACATGGCCAGCATCGGGGGAAATGAGTACCTCAGCACTGAAACAGGGTCTTGGACAGAGAGCCAACAGCAAGGCACTGCACAAAGAACACCATTCAGCAAGATTTCTTCCCTCTTGGGCCTCACTAACCAAGGATGACCAAATCTACCCTGGAAAACTAGTACATCACATCTAGTCAATGTATATCAAATGAAATAAAAATTAAACCAGTCAACAAATACCTACTATCACCTACTATGAAATTTGAGGTGAAAGTAAAGAAAAGAAGATACTTCCAAGGGCCAGAGGGAATTTTCCAAGGGTTCACAAGATTAAAGGTGACAGTGGGAGGGAGATCATCAGAGCTGAGGGATAAGGACAAGAAAACAAGTTTATAAACATGGGTGATATGATGTAGTTTTGATGAGGGAAGTGTGGTTTGGAAGATGAAAGTCTGGGAAATATTAACAGAAAAGTAATATATTCTCCAGTTACATTTCTGCCAGGAACTCCTAAGAAATCTATTTATTCATCTCTTCTTCCAGCCCTTCCCACTCCTGGGCCATCATCTTGGTCAAGAATGATGTTATGTCATTCTTTCCCACTCCTTGCCCATGGCAGAAATCACTAATCAGTGAAGGCTTCTTTCCTGATCTGCCCAGATGAGGTTTCAGAATTCGTCTTAGCACAGCTCTCCAGACAGCTCTACCACCTGACTGGATGGAGCTCAGCAGTCCTCCCTGTCCCTATTCCATTCTATTCATTTATATCCAATTTACCATCTCCCCTAAGAATGCCCATGTCTCGGGGTGCCTGGGTGGCTCAGTGGGTTAAGCTTCTGCCTACGGCTCAGGTCATGATCCCAGGACCCTGGGATGGAGCCCCTCGTCGGGCTCTCTGCTCAGCAGGGAGCCTGTCCCCCCCCTCCCCCCCGCCGCCACCTGCCTCTCTGCCTACCTGTGATCTCTGTCAAATGAATAAATAAAATCTTAAAAAAAAAAAAAAGGAATGCGCATGTCTCACACCATCTTTACCCGCAATGGCGGAGCTAGAAACTTACAATTCTACTTTCTGCATCCCAGGCCTTAGTGTCAGAAGGCAGAGGGGAAAGACTGGAGACCTTTAACACAGGTTTTCTAATTTCTCCCCCACAGTGTGGTCCTCCTTCTTAGAGATGTGGATTTAGGATCAGTGGGAACAAAGGCAAATGTTGGGTCTAAGCCCATCTGCTATTTTCTGAATAATTGTTCTGGAGAAGCAGAATGGGAAAGGAATTGGGGGAAAGGCAAAATAAGATAACTATATACGCAAACAACAGGGGAACTTCAGTTTTCATTAGTAACGATTATGAAAAAGATAGATTTAGAGCTCTACCTTGCTTTTAACAATGGATAGATGTGATTTAAATATTTAAAATCAACCTATTGGCTTGGATGATATTTTCAGAAAACTTAGTTCTGATTTATTAACTTAATATTTTAACAATGCATTCATAGTGCATTCCTCTGGCCTTATTCCCCAATTAATTTTCTGTATGCAAGCATTTAAATGTTAAAGAATGTTAAGGAATCTCTTTGTAAGGCAAATGATTCCTTTGTAGTGTAAATAACTCCCTCAGTTTATCTAATATTGATACTACCTGCTGCTATTATAGAAATTTATAGTTTTCAAAGCACTACCATGCTTGAATGTATTTGATCATCCAAATGAGTGTAGGGTTAAGTGTGGGGCTGCTGTTACTCCCGGTCTCTGAAGAAGAAACAGGAAGTATATTTTAGAAGTGTTTTGCTGAACTAAGTTTACATGAACTGACTTGTTAGTAGCAGTTAAGACTTGGTCCTATGTCATCTGACTTGTGACCAAAACTGACTGTGCTTTTCACTGCAGTGTATTATGTCAAGTTATAAGTCTGCTTGCTTGCTTGTTTGTTTGTTAAGTAAGCTCCCTGCGGGGCTTGAACTCAGGACCCTGGGATCAAGACCTGAGCTGAGATCAAGAGTTGGATGCTTAACTGAGCTATCCAGGTGTCCCATCTGCTTTTTTTTTAAATTTAAAATTTTTTTAAAAAATTTATTTATTTGACAGAGGGCGAGAGATCACAAGTAAGCAGAGAGGCAGGCAGAGAGAGAAGGGGAAGCAGGCTCCCCGCTGAGCAGAGAACCCAATGCAGGGTTCAATGCCAGGACCCTGAGATCATGACCTGAGCTTAACCCACTGAGCCACCCAGGCGCCCCTGCTTGTTTATTTTTTAAAGTGACATCAGCTATATCAAGTACTCTGGATTCAAGCCTATTCCAAAATGATCACCCTGCAGAAGAACTGAACTATGTTCTTATTCAGTGGTTGCAATCTTTGGTCTGGAATTCCAAGCTGGATTCCCCAGAATTTTACCTTGCTTTGATTTATCTCAGATGCTTCTTAAAAATGTAGATTCTGGGGTGCCTGGGTGGCTCAGTCAGTTAAGTATCTGCCTTTGGCTCAGGTCATGATCCCAGGGTCTTGGGATCCAGTCAGGCATTGGGCTCCCTGCTCAATGGGGAATCTGTTTCTGTCTCTGCCTCTGCCCACTCCCTCTCCAAATTGTCCTCTTGTGTTCCATCTCCCTCTCTCTCTCAAGTAAGTAAATAAAATCTTTTAAAAGAAATGGAGGTTCTGGGTCCCACCTCAGACCCATAAAATTTGAATCTCTGGGGTGGTGGGAGGGAAAACATCTGCATTTTAACAGGGTTTTTTCAGCTGATCCTAAAAGACACTAATGTTTGAGAATCACTGGTTGAACGTACCTGTCCTCAGATGAGCACGCGCGACCATCTTAATCTTTGATAATGCAGTAGCCAGACTCAGAAAACTAACGTGCAGCCATCAGTTATAGATCATACTAAATGTACCATTACACTCAGAATGTACAGATTGATCTGGGTCTTTGTCTATAGGAATATGGTGATCAGATGGACCAAACGGATTTTTATGATAGCATTGTTTGCCATGAGAAAACCATTAAATAGCTTTTCTATCTTTTCTTAGATACATACCAAGGAAAAGGATGAAATCCCCTGGGACTGTCTTGAGACCTTCACTTGGTAGGTTTTATTAGCTTTTGAGGAAGGTCGCAGGGATCAACTTTTGGGGAACCCAGGAGTTTAATGTGGCAGGAACAACATTTATGGGCTCAGCAAGCCCGTTTCTCATTTTCCTGGCAGCACCAGTATGCTAAAGTCTAGTCTCCTTGCAGGTAGATGGGTCCATGGGACTAGTTCCCACTCTGGAATATGACAGAGCATGTGGTGTAAAGTCAGGTGGTGAGAATGGGGATGTCTTATTCATGAGACCGCTTTCTTCATGCTGGAGTGAAGAGCCCCTAGCCTTGGAGGTAATGCCAGAGACACAAGGTGGAGGAGCCCGGGTCCCTAATGACCAGGTGGCGCAGAGCCTGCCACCTTCCCCTCACCCTCCAGCCTCCAACTCACGTTGGACTATGATGTCAGTGGTGCTAGAGAAAAATAACATTTGGGGCTAAGCCACCCACCAAGCTTTGGGTGTTGGTCATGACAGGCCGCTGGCTCTGACCAACATGGATAGCTCCTTCAGCGTTCGATCCTCCTCCCTCTTTTCAGCTTCCCAGGGGGCAGTCCGGAGACCTAAGGAGTGCCTGCTGACTGTCTTCTGCCTGCTCTCTGTGCCTTCCCTCTTAACACTTAGATACCAATCTCTTCCTCTTCCCCTTGCTGCTCCCCGGAACTTATGCTCATTTTCTGGTCTGTAGTGAAATTTTGCCTGGAAAATGTGGATCACGATGAACCATCAATACAAAGCCTATTTATTTTCCATCTGTCTGCTGACATTTAAATTCAATATTTAATCAAAAGGGAAGAAAGTGGGGACAGATCCCTCTAACACGAGTTTTTAAGATCTGTTTCCCCAAGATGTCTAAATGTAGAAGCCGAATAAAAGGCTGCCCGTTGAAGGTGACCTGTTTGATAATTGTGTCCCATGGTTGACCTGTCCTTCCGGAACCCAGCTTCAGTTCTTAGGTGGCATGCAAGGGGTGTCCACGGGCCAAATATCTATCCCAATATTTATGGTGGCAGAAATTGCATTTGGGAAGTTTGTTCCGATGTTAACTCCAAACATTACCTTCCCTGGAACTCTTGGGTGTGCAGCAGCATCTTTCTAGGGTGGAAGGGAATGAGCTTGGTGAAGAGAGGGGGCAGGGAGAAATGCCCCAGACCTCTATGTGACCTTGAGTGAGTTCATTAATCTTTCTGGGCCTTATTTGTCGCACCTGCAAAACAGGGATGGCATCAGGCCTTACCTGAGAAGTCTGTTATACAAGACCAGGACTACAAAAGGCTTAGTGTCTGGTAACTAGCAAGTGTTGAGAAGGGCCAGGGGTCGTGGCAGTAATCCTGCTTGTGTTGTTCTGAGCACATCTGGATTTCTTCTGCTTCTGTTTGTGGTGGCTGTCCAGCTGCTCCACAAGAAGACCTTGTCCCCAACTACAGGTAAACTACAACTTTCTAGGTTTTTAAAGATGGAAGGGACATTGGTGAAGCCCCTCATTGTGCAGGTGAGGGACCTGCGGCCCAGAGAGGTGAAGGGGGGACACCTCAGTGACTTGATGACGTCAGCAGTGGAATGTGCTCTCGGCCACCCAACGCCTCCATAGGGCTTCCCCTGCAGCCCTCAGCTTCTGAAAGTGGGCTTCCTTGATTCAAATACTGCTTGGTCTATTATTAACAGTAGAGTCACAGGAAGGACGCTTCGCCTCAACGTGCCCCAATGTGTCCTTGCCTACAAAGTGTGTAGAATAATTGCTGGTATGTCACACAGTTTTGAAGAGAATTGACTGGAACAGCCTCTGGTTCATAGAAAACCCTCCATAAGGTTTAACTTTAACTGTGCTTAGCAGTCCAAGCCCAGGAGGCACAGGCAGAGCCTGCCTTCACATCTAGAACCAGAGAACGTGAACATCCCCTAGACCACAGCTCCACGAACATCTGAGATTCCACGGGCTGAGGCTGATCTATGACCCTAACAGTCTTTAGCATTTCTAGTGAGTTTCCCCTAGCAGCTCTGCTGAGTGACACGGCCTAATCCCTCCTGCCAGCTTTACAAAATCAATCTAAAACGACTTCATGAGGATGACAGGCCAGGATTAGCAGTCATTTCTGATGGACAGTAAAATGGAGACCCAGAGAGAGTGAACCCTGTGTCTTTCCTTGTTCAAGCTGAGTCAGTGACAAAGACACAGGACTGAGCCCTCCTGGGCCCTGCTTGGGAGCCCAGGGGCTTCCTATGAGCCCCACTGTCCACACACACACACACACACACACACGTCTGTCCTCCCACTTTCAACCTGGGACACCCTGACACGTGTGGGTCTAGAATTCCAAGCGGGACTCCCCAGGACCTCCCCTTCCTTTGACTTGTCACAGACAAAACATGCTACAGTCCAAAAACGGCAGCAGAGTCCATAGAACTCAGTCAGCAGAGAATCCTCCCTCTGCCAAAAGCGGGGTCAAAGGAGGAGAGGGGAAAATGCTGCCACAAACACTCGTAAGCCCTGGTTGATAATGAGAAGAGGAAAGGCACGAGAGGTCTTTCCCTGGGACCTGAACTTGATACTTGTGAAAACAGATCGGGTAGCCTTAGACTACTTGCCCAAATCACAAAAGCGATCACCATGGCCACAGAGCTGGATTTTTCTAAAGCGGAAATTGTAGGCCTCATTTCTCACTGCTCTTGCCTCAGCCCTCTTTCCCAGGCTCCTTCTCTCCCAGCAGTGAGCGCTTGGCCAAGTCTCCACTTGTAACTTGCGTGATCCCTTCAGGGAAGCCAGCAGGGTGGGGACGGCGGTGCGGTTTCTAACCAGAGCCGCCTAATTTCAAGCAATTCTGCTGTTCCAGGTTCTCCACACCCCCACGTCTCTCAGTGTCAGCTTTTGCAACAGGATGGGTCACCTCTTTCTGTAACTACCTGAGAGTGGTCTCTTCCTGACCCAAGGCCCACAGTCTGCTTTTGGTGAGCGGTCAAGCACAGCCTGAGGAGACAGCCTCATCATTTCACCTTCCTTATAAGGAATTTCAGCCTCACAGAAACAGCCTCAAACTCAGCCCTGGGTTTGCTGCCTCCTGCTCTCCCCCACTCTGAAAGTGGGGCTTATTGTAGGCTGAGATTACAGGTGGCAATTTGGGGGCCCAAGGGTAGCCCTGTAATGACAACACAGGGTACTAGACCTGACCCTGGGGACCCCCCACATCCTGGCACTCCCTCATCTCCCCTATTCTTAATCAGTGAGCCAGGATTATGATCCTGGGGTGAAATGATGTAAAGCCACGTGGGCAGCATCTGGAAGCAGTCCCCAGGCTTCAGTGGCAAATAAAAAGCAGGCTCCAAGGAGGCCTTGTGACCTGCAGGACATGCTACTGCCCATCTCACCCACCGCCTACATTGTGGGCCGTTTGTAAGAGACAAGGGAGAAAAGCCATGACAACGCCAGGATTGTCTCAGTTTTGTTAGCAAAGACGAGATAAGCAAAACATTCCCTCTATAAAATTCAATTAATTTTTTTTTGTTGGCTAATACGTTTAGCCTTGTTTATCACAGAGGCTGAGATGTCAGATCTCGGGGGGCGGCACTTCCCCCACTGCCACGTGGTGCACAATGAAGAAACAAGCCTCCCTGACCAAGGTCACCCATCTGTCACATGGCGCCATGGCCTGCCTCAGGAGCTGCTTCTGGGGGCTGTGAGCCATTTGCTCCGACTCCTTCCAGGCTCTTGCCAGCTCGCTTCCCAGGGAGCGCCCCTTGCCCTGGGCCAGGCTTTCTGCTCCCTGATCCCCCTCTTTCCTCCTGCCCTCCTGCCTAGGGGAAGACCTCCCCCACCCTCTTTTTTATTAAAGGGGTTTTGCAATTGAAAAGCTAGATTCTTTGTGCAGAGAATTTTCTGGAAATCTTGTAGCCTGGACCCTTTTGCCCAAGGCAGCTGAATGTTAAAGAGATTAGTTAATTTAGTCTCAGAACACTGTCATCCAGTCTATTTCCTCTCCAGGCCGAGAGACAAAAGAATAGGTACATCTGGTTGAAGCCAAAAGATGAGACAGTGGGAAAAGAAATTCCTCCTGCCCTAGGATTTAGCGTCTCAAGTCTTCTAAGGAAAGACTGGATTCAAGATTTTTTAGGCATCTGAGAGCTGGGTTGCCTAGGGTGGAGGGGGGCTGTATGCTGGACTCAATTTAGAAGGCCTAAAAACAAGCCAGGTTCTGCTCCTTCCAAGCTGTGTGACTTTGGGCAATACCCTCAGTCCTTTGAGCCTCGGTGTCTCCATGTGAAGAACAGAGCTTTAATATCTACCCACAGGGTTGCTGGAAGAATGATCTATAAGAAGGTATATGAAAGTGCTGTGGAAATGTTTGTATCCGTTGGGTCCCGTGGGCCCCGAAGAGGTAGGTGACTTGCTGAGGCTTCCCTCAGAGTCCCGGGGTACAGCCAAGAAGTAGCCCTAGAGGTCACGTGAAAACTCCAGAGCGAGCCCAGAGCTGAAACGCTCACCTCAGAGGATGTGGCCATTTTTCGGTCCTTTCCTTTGGAAAATGACACAACTCTTTTTGTGTGTCTTAAAAAAGATAACTTTTTAAAGACATACTCAGGTAAATTTGTTCCTCAGATTTTAAAAGCCTAATTTCTGAAGCTGACCTCTCTGTCTGAAGTAAGCTGAACGTGCTCAAATGCCTCCTTCGTGCCGCTTTGACACACTTCTGTGGAGATGCCATCCACAGTTGGCATAAACAGTCGCCTTCGAGATTGTGAGCCAGGGACAGAGTGGGCTTTCAAGGTACGCTAATTGAGAAAAGTGCAATTTAGGCAAAGCATCCACGTGCTTGAATGAAGGACAGGAATTGTCAAAGCTGCTGCCACTGACAAGAAATTGATGTCCCCGTTGCTATTTACCTAGCAGAAATTAATCCTTGAAGATCAGCCTTAGCCAAAGGGATGGAGAGGCAGGTGGTTGGGGGAAGAAAATGAATTCCACGGAGGGAGTTTTCCCGTTTGTCATTTGCATCCCCCCTGGCACATCCCTTCTAGTAGTTTGCTTCGTGGGTCTGTGCTGGTTACCTCAGGAAATTGGATGGAGCCTCAATGCAGAGCATAAAATACCAGAAGCATTCCCAAAGAGGGCAAGGGACACCCAGCAGAGACCCAGATCCCTCATGAGAAACAGAAATCTGAGAACAGCATGAATGTACCTTGAGCAGAAGGGCTTAGTGGTGACTGTTGGCAGGGCAGATCCCCTCTGCTTGCTTTAGGGCATCTGTCCCAGCCACTCTTGGCAGAGAAAGAAGCGGAATCACTAGGATTGGAGGAAAGCCCTTAGCACAGTCCAGCAACCCCCTGCTTCTCAGAGCCCTCATCCTGGGATGTAGGAAGACCCAACGACTCAGCGAGACTGTGGGGTCCCTCTTGAGACTGATTGATGGGTCCAAACACTTCTGAGATAAGGCAGGGCTGGAGGGCTCCTGGTCAACCCCTCAGTCTCTCCTCAGGGAAACAGGGAAACAGACATGCTTTGCTGTGACCACTGGGCTTAAAAGGCTATATCTCTCCTCTCTGTTTCAACAGCAAAAGAATGTTGAGCCATCAGTCCTGGCCTCATGGTTTCACTAGACTCTAGATCCCTCTGCAACTATGCTCTTTTTTGATGGTGACCATTTTTACATCATTCCCTTACAAGCCAGAAATTAGCACCCCAGCATAAGCAGATGTTTGTGACAGAAAGTGTCCCCAGTAAATTCCATATCATTGTTCAGTCATCACAACTCCTGGGTGTGAGTTCATTCAACAAGTCTTGGCTTTTGGTGGCCAGGCCCATGTTGGGTGGGGGTGTTGTTCATAAGTCCCTTTGGGAATCCGATGAAAGCTAAAGATTCCAGCTACAGAAAAATGAACACACATGCTAAAATCTGTGTATAATTTCATTGGGTTCATGCATTCTTTGGACTTGAGATTAAGAATTCTAACTTCAGTTGTTTTCAAACTTAGGGCGGCACCTAGATCTCTGTCACCTGTCCTTGGACCAGAAGGTCATCTGCACAGCATTTTGGTAAAGGCAATGATTACCTACACACTCAACCCCCTCAGCTTGGGTAGGCCGAATGCCTTTGTGGTTGCTTTTCTCCTTGCTCTTTAGGGAAACAGTGCTTTGACTGGTAACAGGAGCCTCACTTATAAATGAATGGATCCAGACCATGGAGTGTGTGTATGTAGGGAGGCATCGAGAAAAAAAAAAAAAAAGTCACTCCTCTCACCCACTAGATAACAATAAAATCTGATGGAAATTGGTTTTTCTTTGGATGTAGGGCTTTAAAAATAAAAATATAAATGGTATTTTCATGAACGACTTCTTAAAAGTTCTCCAAATGGTTTTCTGCCATGATTCAGCATCATTCACAACCACCCACACAGTCAAATACCTACTCTAAGACTGTGCCTTTTCCTTGAAGATTAGCTCCCAAGGGAGCCATAGAAAAGCATTCATGAAATACCTGAAGGGGTTGGGATTTCTAGTCTAGAGAAAGGATTGTCCAGTGATTTCTGACCTGTCTCGTTTATAGGGGTTTAGCAACTCCAGTTACTTGGCTATGGAGTCATAACTCATAGAGGTAAGGGGACTCCTGGGCTTATGGCACCATTCTGAGGCAATGTCTTTGAACTGGGTGCTGAGGAAGAGTGAACAGATCTGCGGAGAAAAACAGAGGCAAGTGCCTGGTGGACAGGGAGGAGAAAGAGTAGTCTCAGTGCCTGTGGCCAGCTAGGAAGAGTTCTCCCATCTTGTGTGTGTATGCTGCTTTTCCCAGCATGAGGTGGGGTCTGTTTGCTCTCCCCTTGATGTCCAGTGTGCCTTCTGACTTGCTTTGACCAGTAAAAGGTATCAAGAACAATGCTGTATGACTTCCGGAAGAAGTCTTGAGAGGACTTACAGTCTCTGTTTCAAACTCTTGGAACCCCAGCACCATGGAAAGATGTTTGGACTAGGTTACTGCATGATCAAAACCCACGGACCAGCGAGAGTTTATGTGAAGGGGAACAGAGAGATCCCAGCCCAAGACCACAGGAAGCCCCAGACCCATGAGTGAGACTGTCTTAAATCCTCCAGCCCTGGTCCTGCCACCTCAGCTGATACTCTGAGCAGGGAGAGAGCCAGCCACCCTAGCTAGCCCACGTCTGAGCCATCCCAGCTGAAGCCCCAGACATTGTAGAACAGAGACAAACCATCCATCCTGAGCCTTGACCCAACAGAGTGGTGTTGTTTCAAGTCACTGGGTTTGGGGTAGTTTGCTGCTCACCAGGAGATAACTGCTACCCAATATCCCGTCCTCTCTCATCTTTACCAGCAGGAATCAGATTGTGCTCCAGGTAGCAGTATGTCTACTTAAAAACAAAACAAAACAAAACAAAAAGAAAGAAAGAACCCCCCCCCCAAAAAAACAAAACTAAAAATACCAAAAAACAAAACCCTCCTTCCTCTTTCTTTCAGCTGACCTTTCTTTCAGGTGACCACCACTGGGTAGAAACTCCGAGAGAACTTTCCAAAAGGTTTCTTGTTACTAGAAGCCCTTTGCCCCTCTACCCCTCCCTCTTCTTCTGGACTAGGACACAGATGCTGTGCTTGCATGGGCAGCAGCCATCTTGCAGCAACGAGGACAAATGTCTCACCTCTGGATTTCTAAGGACAGGAATGACTGCCTACTATAAAACTGTTCCATGAGAAAAATAAGGCTTTTGATCGTTTAAGCCAACATTATGATTTTGCTTTTAGTTATTGTTTTGTTGGGTTTATTTTTAAGATTTTATTTATTTATTTGACAGAGAGAGAACACAAGTGGGCAGAGAAGCAGGCAAAGAAAGAGGGGGAAGCAGGCTCCCCGCTGAGCAGAGAGCCTGATGCGAGGCTCGATCCCAGGACCCTGAGATCATGACCTGACCCGAAGGCAGAGGCTTAACCCACTGAGCCACCCAGGTGCCCCAGTTTTGTTTTGTTGGGTTTTTGCTCTTTGTTTGTTTTGGTCACTTACAAGTTACAAATTTCTCGCCCTCATGAGACCCTGCTGCTTTTCTACCATTGGATTCTGTGAGATACCCCTGTATCTTCAAGTTTTTTATTTCCTATCTTCCCATAGCTTGTGCAGGTTTCTGTTGCCAGCAATCAAGCAATCCCTTGACAGGACAAGGATGTTTGAACCAAGGTTAAGAAGGAAGAGTTTTGCAAAGACTGTGTTCTCTTTCACTGATGACAAAGCCAAGAGACCATTTGTCAGTAGTGGAAGAGTTGAGGGCTATGAATGGCATAGGTCAGGAACCACTGGAAAGGTGGTTGGGAGTCTTTCACTAACCTCCTTTCTCAGAAATCATTTGAGCAAGATAGGCAGCTGCCTTTAGGGGCTGGGTTAGTTAGGTATGGCTGTCCCTATAGACAACGGCATCAGAGCTCAAACTGTGGATGTGTGAGATGTGCTGCCTCTGTGAAATCGAACAGTCGGGTCAAGCAAAGAGTTACAGACATCTCCTGGCCCTCTGTCTGCATTCTGGTGAGGTCTCAAAGGAGAAATCATGAAGCTGAAGGAATCCTGGACATGGCCCCTCTATTGGTTTTCTATGTCCATGGGCTCCAGTGTTTTGCTTGATGACATAGGATGGAGTCGGCCCATTAACATTCATTAGTTTTGGTTTCTTGGAAGTATTTTCTCCACAAAATCTTCCAACTGTGGGTTTCCTCTTTTCTGCCTTATTGAAGAAGTGGGGTAAGATTTTTAGATCTGACTCTTGCCACCTGTAGGGGAGACTGACCCAGGGTAAGGTTTTGTCAACACTGCTGCAGAACATGTAGACTCTGAGGGCTTGGGGTCAGTTTTGATGTGGTTTCTAGGTAATACTAGTTCAGCCCTCCTGCTATGGGCAGGGATGGACTTCCTAAAATCCAGGGCCAAGCCCCATCCTGAGAGGCTGGTAGATCCCAAGTGTGCTGCTTCCTGTGAGGAAAGGACACTGTTCTTTGCTCTCCTCCTTTCCAATCTGGAAAAGACCTCTAAGCAAAACAAGCATTCATTTCCTTCATGGGACTGCTGAAAGCCCCCCTTCCCCTTTTTCACACAACCATGAACTTCCTTCCAAAGGATCTATCAGTATTTAAATGTCATCTCAATGGTAGCAGAAATTTTTAACTTCTTCTTTATTTGAGGGGAGGATGGGGAAAGAGGAGTAGAAAATTTGATAGTTCTTTTTAAAAATGCCTTACGTTAAAGCATTTTCTGAAAGATGTTGGTTTGTTACTATCCAGCATTCGACCCCAAGAGAAAATTGCATCTTGATGGAAAACTGGAAATTCATTTCCAAGCACTAAATTGTAGACATTTATCTGAAAAGATGCTCAGTGTGTACTTTTAAGTGAAAAAATGTGGGTCACAAAACTGTGCATAGAATGATATTAATTTTGCCTAGAGAGAAGAAAAGGAAGGAAGGAAGGAAGGAAGGAAGGAAGGAAGGAAGACAGGCAGGGAGGAAGATAGAGAAAGAGGGACAGGAGGAAGGAAAAAGGGGAAGAAATGATTTTAAAGATATATTTATCTACTTCCAAAGAACACTAGACATTTTAAATAGTAAAAATCACCATAGTACTTATTGAGGATGGAACTATTTCTGATTTTTTTATTTCTTTTACTTACTTTCTCTATTCTTTTTTTTAAAGATTTTTTATTTCTTTATTTAACAGAAAGAGAGATCACAAGTAGGCAGAGAGGCAGGCAGAGAGAGAGGGCAAAAGGGGCTCCCTGCTGAGCAGAGAGCCCGATGCGGGGCTCCATCCCAGGACCCTGGGATCATGACCTGAGCTGAAGGCAGAGGCTTTAACCCACTGAGCCACCCAGGTGCTCCTACTTTCTCTATTCTTTAGATTTTCTATAATGAACAAGTTATTTCTTTAATGTTACTACAAGTGTTACTTTATTGGACATTAACTAATCTGTTATACAATTTCTAAAAACCTTATATTCTTGGTTTCTTAGAGTAATAGTGTATACATGGATTGTCAGTTTATTTTCTAACTATAGCTAGTTTTGTTTTTGCTGTTATGTGGGACAAAGAATGGAACAGATAAAATCAAGCACATCAAGAATTCAAAATATTATCTTAGAATCCTGTCCTCCATCCCCCAAGATTATTTGCTTCTATCACTAGTCATGGCCCTTCATTGTCCCAACAAATATTTTTGAGCCTAGGGTGAACTAGAGCAAAACTGTGGCTAGGAAACACACAGTCTCTTTGGGTTTTCCTCAGGGAAGATGATAAGTTCCATCCTGAAAACCAGCTTCCTCTTCTGGTCAACAAACATTTCCACATGGAGGAAATGTTCTGGGATGATGTGTGAACTCCGGGGAAGAGGGCTATCCTTAACCCACTATTAGGATATGCTGTGATTGTAGGTAGGAAAAATGGGATCAGGTGCACTGAAGATTGACTGTTCCTGGTTGGTGTTCAGATCACAGAAACCAAAAAAGCAGTGAAAGAACAAAAGAAAAATAGCAAACAATCTGCTTAACCTATGTAAGAAAGAATCCACCTTTGCCTAAGAGAGAGCCAACCTTTGCCCTGTCCCCACTTCCACCCTTAGTGCTGCTGGGTTTCCAGTTTGCTTTTCCTATACGCCAAAAGCTGAGAGCCACATCTGGCTAAAGTATTTGTGCGCCTCCCCCTTCTCTCCCGTATCCCCATCCAAAGGGAGCCCCTTCAAAGGCAACAGTACTACTGGGACCGGAGTCTATTTCATTCCCCTTAAGATCCGATTTGCACCTGAGATGGCAGGGATGCCCGCTAAAGTCTGATTTCTTTTCCATACAGAAAGCAAAGATCAAGGTCAAGCACTCCAGTTTGACAAAAATAAAATAAATCTGAAAATGCTGGAGATGTGTGGTTTGTTGGTTCCCTCCTCGACAGCCACAACCATTTACAAATCTTTCTAATGTTTTGTCAGGTTC
Source organism: Mellivora capensis (assembly GCA_004024625.1). Classification (NCBI taxonomy): domain Eukaryota; kingdom Metazoa; phylum Chordata; class Mammalia; order Carnivora; family Mustelidae; genus Mellivora; species Mellivora capensis. The sequence goes on from PISX010006822.1 coordinate 78,623, forward strand.
TGGATCCCATGCCTCGCCGTCATGCAGAGCGGCCCATAATGGTGATTTATGTGCTTCGTGAGCTTATGTCCTCCATTCTGCTAGGGTCATTTATTTCCATGGGAGGGTGATACAGACAAGATTGGCTTCCACAAGGTGCCACACGGACATGTTTGTCCCGCAAGAGTCTTGGGGGTTTGGGGAGGCAGACCGAGTTCAAGGGTACCCAGCTCAGGAACAGATCGGGGTTGAGCAGTAAGCATTTATTCTCCTTCCTTCGGCCACACCCTCTCCTCAAGCTGCTGGGTTGTCATCGTCGTCGTTGTTGTCGTGGTCTTTCTTTGGACACTTCTCAGCATTGCTTTTGTTTTGTGTTTTTAATTGTTCGTACTTTCCGGAGTGGGGTCCCGGGAGTGCCTGATTTAGAGAGGAGTTTGCCTCACCTCTGTGCTTCGTTCCCTAGCCCTCTAACACTAGCATCGGAAGCGAGAGCAAATTTGCACCGGAAGGTCCACGAGGGAATCAACTCGGGGACCTACAGAATTTCTGGGGAAAAGTGCAAAAGCCACACAATTCTGAAGAATTCAGACAGGGAAAACGGCTCTCCTGGTGTGGGGCTGCACCCCAATTGAATGGATTCTACCTCAGGCAGCTTCTTTAAGAGCTGAGGGGCCTGAGGAAAAGGGAGCTACTTCTTCCACGGAGTAAATAAGTAGTGTAGGTTAATGTGTGATGGGTTGTGTGAAATCCCCAGAAGTCTCAGGGCATTCAACAGCACCGTGGATTAAATGACACCAATTACCATTATATTACCGTGAGAGAATGATTAAAGTGTAAGCCATCACATCACAACGCATTGGAATGATCTACATGACTCAATCAGCAAAGCAACCACACCAGGAGAAGCTTTTGATGCTAATGGAGAAGCCCCCCTGCATGTCAAGTAGCAAAATGTCTAAGTTGCAATTCCTCCTGCTCCAGGAGCCCCTCCACATAAGTATATATCAATTCCTAAAAATTAACGCTATGGTATTCTAATAACTTACATTGGAATAGCTCTTTGCAGACACTCAATAGAGTAGTTTTCATTAAAAAGTTGACATATGCTATTGCAGAGCATTTCTCCTCCAATGACAATTCATTATCCAGATAGAAAACCCACAACAGAGAAATATCATGATTATTAATAGGCATTTATTACATCCCCACAGCGTGCGACTGGCTGAAGAGGATAGAGACATAGTGGGAACCTCTACCTCCAGATAAATTAAAGTCTAAATAAATGAATATTAACAAAAATTATGCCCAAGTCTGGTGGTATGGGTAAATGGGGCAAGCGCGGGTTATGAGAAATCCAGCGGGCTTTCTAGCAGGTGGAGGGAGAAGGAACCAGAATGTGTACCTTCCGTTGATAATGACGGTTAACAAGAGGACGTTATCCTGTTGTATTTTCTTCCCATCTTTGTCCTGTGGAAATAGAATTAGAAATGCAACAGCATACAGAATTTTCTTCCCATGTAGGCAGTTATTTCTAGGATGGTCTCTGTCAGCCAACCTGTCTTGGTGACATTTCATATGAAACTGTAAATGTCTCTGCCTCCGTAGAGATTCCCGATACTACCCAGGTGAACTGAAACACTGTGGCATCATCATATTCTTTCCATCTTACTTTAATTCCCTCAGTCAAACACAGCTCTTGATAAAGAACCACTTATCACTCTGTCCAACTCTCTGACCTACTTTGACCAAATGAAATACCATCCATATTTGAAGTGTGTTTTTTTTTCCTGACCAAGCAAATTCTCTTCACAGATGATGCTTATCTGTACCATAGTCTTTCCATATTTTTCATGCTATAACCTGTGGTCATTCTTATAAATTAAGGATGATTTGGTCTAGATGGACATACCCTCTGGGACATTTTGCCCCTTTCTGCCTGAAATTTTCCCTCCACTGTTTCAGTGCTCCTTACAGGGGAGAAGGGCTTGGTGCAGAGGATGTGAATTTTTGAAAGCCAGTTGCCTTGGGGTATAAGTTATATAAGTCAAGCTCTACCATACACCAGCTATGTGGCCTTGGGCAACTTGCTTTACTTCTCTGAGTCTAGTTCTCCTCCATGTAAAATAAACAAAATAATTCCTCTCTCAAAGGGTGGTAAGGATTACATGAGATAATACATGTCAAGTCTTGGACATGGAATTGATGACTGATTTCAATAACCAATGTATTGCTTCTGTGGTAATTCTGGGGCTCAGGACCTGGGTGCCTCATGCTGCCTTGGCTTCGTGACAATTAATTGTTGAGGTTGTCTTTTTGTTTGTTTGTTTTTTTGGGGGGTATTGCACTTAAATTAAGAATGTAACAGTTTAAAGAATATAAAGGATATAAATAACACAAAATGTGACCCTATCACTTTCTTTCTCCATTTTAAAATATTGATACACCCTGTTTAACTAGATATTAGAAAAAGTAAGTTCTAGAGTGGGCTGAGAATTTACTGACTACAACATTTCTTTTTTTTAACAGAAACTAATTTGGATACTGAGCCTGGGCTATAAAAATGGTATCATCTACTACAAAGAAAAGACTGCTTTTGATGCTGCATATATGCCCAACAGGGTGTATTTGAATGATTTTTCACAGAGTTTGTCAAAGTTCAGCGTACATGGGCATTACACTGATATTCCCAGTGGGTGCTGAAGAGCAACTTGCATTTTTGACAAGCTCACCATGTGATTCTGATGTAGGAGAACCACACTTTGATAAACACAAGCTCAAAAGCCCTTGATTAGAAAAAGCGATCAGTAACATAAAACAGGTGCCAAAAATATTTCTTGTCTCCTTTTCATTTACCTCCTTCCTCCTCTTCATCTTCCTCCTCATTCTATCTGTCCCTGTCTCTCTCTCAATATGACTCAGCTATGAGGCAGGAGGAGAAATGAATATGTAATTCTTTCCTTCATGTAAACAGCTGAGGTGGGAGTAGAGCGTTAGGAAGAAGTATTAGCAGCACTGCTGAATGAGAAAACCTGTGGTAATCAAAAGATTCCTTTCCTGGAAAAAAATTAAAATCTGCAGCAGCAGAAAAGTTACAAAAGTTAACTTGGTGAAACTCCTAAAATTCCTTGAGTACCAGTCAAGTGTGGCAGGTGAGCATCTAAGAGGAAGAAACCATAAGCCCTGGTCCAACCTAAAACCACAGAAAACAAGACTGGATTAAGCAATGTTTGAAAAGACTTCCAAGTTAGGGGCGCCTGGGTAGCTCAGTGGGTTAAGCCTCTGCCTTCGGCTCAGGTCATGATCCCAGGGTCCTGGGATCGAGCCCCGCATCGGTTTCTCTGCTCAGCGGGGAGCCTGCTTCCTCTTCTCTCTCTGACTAGATCTCTGCCTACTTGTGATCTCTGTCAAATAAATAAAATCTTAAAAAAAAAAAAAAGGAAAAAAAGACTTCCAAGTTAGTGAAGAGCTGTCTTATTCTGCAGCAGCATTTAGATATCTCCAAAATGGTGGTTTTCTCACTTTCAAAAACTATGTGTATCAGTCAAGATAGGCTGGGTTAGTAACAAATCAACCCTGAAATGTTAGTGGCTTAAGACAAAAAATAATTATTCTTAGCTCATGATGAATATTTTGAACTGGCTGAAAACTCTTCTCTGTGTGATCGTCCTCATACTCATTCTGGGACCCATGCTGATACAGTAGTAGCCACTGCATTGCCATAACCATATGTCTCAGTCTGTGTGGGCTGCTATAACAAAATACCACAAGCGCAGTGGTTTAAACAACAAATCTTTATTCTTCACAGTTCTGGAGGCCAGAGAGCTCAAGATCATGGTGCTGGAAGATCCAGTCTCTGAGGAGAACTCTCTCTTCCTAGTTCATAGATGGTGTCTTCTTGCCATGCCCTCACATGATCCTGAGTGGAGAGACATTCTTTTCTGTCTCTTCTTATGAAAATATCAATCCCACCATGAAGGTTCCACCCTCATGATCCAATTATCACCCATAGGCCCCATCCCAAATAGCATCACCTTGAGGATTGGGGATCCAATATCTGAATTTTGGGAGGATGCAAACATGCAATCCATAATGGGAAAGGGAAAAGACAGCACTGGGGTGGTCTGGAGGGTCTTGCATTGGGAATTAAATGTTATGATACCCTCACTGGCCAAAATTAGTCCCATGGCTCTACCCAATCATCAGAAAGTCAAGAACTACAACTCTACCAAGTGCCTGGGCTGGGGTGGGGAAGGGAAGGGAGAATCAGAATATTTGCTGGACAACAATAATGTCACCACACTATGAAAACTTTTTTATTGAAATAAAATATCATGTAGGACCCCACAACATGAGATTTGCAACTAGAGCTGCTCTGAACAAAACTAAGGTGCTGGGGTCAAAGTTCAGTCCTCCTAGACCCTTCCTCAGTGGCCCTGACATGCATCAGAGGACCCAGGATTCCTGGGGACAATCAGAACCGCTGCACAAAAACATGCCCTACACTGTATATCTTATTTAAATAGTGTTCTCTATTTATGGATGATTGTTTTAATAAGTGATTTTACTTTAATGGAAAAAGTAAAATTAAATGGAAAAGTACCACTGTGTGGCAAGCCTCAACCATTTGAACAGGGTGGTGGTAAACAAAGCATTATTTTTACGCATCATAAATGCAGACAAAATGCTTATGAAAAGATAAGCATCTCTAAAAATAGTCCCCAGACTTTACCTCCAGCCTAATCAAGGGAAGCGGGCTCAAAAGTTGGTTTTAAATACATACCCATGCTACCACACGAGTGAAACTTAAGGGCATTATGTTAAGTGAAATCAACAAGGCACAAAAAGACTCATGCTGTTACCATTCCTCATTCCGCTCTATGAGGTATCTAGAGTAGTCGAGTTCACAGAAACTAAGAGTGAAATGGTGGTCACTGGGGCTGGGGGAGGGGAGAATGGAGAGCTGCTCGGATCCACAAGATGAGAAAGTTCTGGAGATTGGCTGCACAACAGTGTGTCTATACTTACTATTACTGAACTGTATACTTAAAAATGGCTAAGATGGCGAATTTTATGTTATGTGGCTTTTACCACAATTTAAAAAAAAAAAAAACCACTAAAAAAAAAGTGTACCGATAGTTCCAAATCCATTCTTTTAAAAAAAAAAAGTTTGTTTTGTTCTATCTGTTCACTAGCTAATATTTAAAACACATTTCCTTCTCCTCTACATAGCTTATCAAAATTAAATTTAATATGTAACCTCTTCACCACAACAATGAGAAATCTGCTAACAGTCCAGGCTTTATTTGCTGAACTCCTTACCCTCTGTTCCAGGTCAAAATCAAAGGTTTCCCTCATTATTCCCAGCTCTGTTTAATAGATAGCTTACCTAGTATCAGGCTACCCAAGAGGACAGTGAGCTTGCACCCGAGTCTTTGGAGAATCTGCATTTTTTTGAGCTTTTCTGGCCCAAATGGGAAAGAGATGCTGCCATTTCTGGAAGATCTGCCTGACGATAGCTGGCATCTGTGGAATTTGCTGAACTTGCTTTCGTCGAGGCTGACACACTGCGGAAGTCCTCTGCTTGAACACATGAGTGGGTAGGGGAGCAGGTGCAAGGTGAGGGCTGGCGGGGCCCCTCCAGAGGGCACTGATGGGATGTTAGTCATTGTCACGGGTGGTTGCACATGTTGGGCTGAAGCACATGAGCTTTAGGGTCTGAAGGACCGGCCGCGTGATCGCAGGCCAGTCACTTAACCATACACTTCAGTTTCCCCACCCACAAAATGGGAGTTGACTACAGATCTCAGAGAGTTCATTCACTTATTCAAAAATATTTACTGAGTACCTTAAAATATGCCAGGTGCTGGGAATATGCCAGTAATGAAATAGACAAAAGTCCCTATTCTTGTAGAGCTTAGATTCATCATTTGAGAAGACTGACAATAAATCAGTTCAATACAGGACCGATTAATGGTGGTAAGTGCTATGGAGATGACGTGTGTGTGTGTGTGTTTGTGTGTGTGTGTGTGTGTGTGTGTGTATGTGTAAGTGTGTGATTTTAAATAGGTGGCTGGGGAAGCCCTCACGGGAAAGCAGTACTTAAATAGAGACTTGAAGGAGGCAAAGGAGCAAGCCACACGGACATCTGGAAGGGAGAAAACCAAGTGCAAAGGCCCTGAGGCCAGTGTGGCTGGCTCAGAATAAGAGGAGGTAAGTGATAGGAGATGCGGTCAGGGCAGTGACAGGGCACACACGGGGCACAGATCGCTTAGGGTATTCTAGGCCATTTGACTTGGGCTCTGAGTCAGGAGAGAGCATGCTGGAGCCGTGGGCAAGGACATGACCTGACTCACGTTTGAATAGGCTCCTTCTGGCTGCTCTGCTGAGCACAGACCAAAGGGGACAAGGACAGAGGAAAGGGCATGTGTTAGGGAGCATCTGCAGTGGTCCAGGTGAGAAGTAATGGTGGCTCAGAAGGAGGAGGTAGCTGCGCAGGGGGTGAAATGAAATGCGGGTAACACAGGGAAACCACTCACCACTGTTTCGGGGATGTGGGGAGAGCTCCGTGGATGGTCATGTGTTTATTAACAAAGTATGTGAGGAAAAGTGTGAAATTGGGGGCAAAAAAGATACAACGTTCCATGTGCCAGTGGTTATCTGGATGAGGAGAAGGCAGAGCCAGAAACCTGGGATAACGACAGCCAGGGCACCAGGGGTAATCACAGAGGTGCTCTTTTGGGACCAGGAAAAAAGATTGTTTTAGGCTTCAAAGGCACCATGCGGGTACTACAGTGAGGGATCTGTCCCTGTGCCAAAGCCTCCAGAGAGGCAGAGAATTCAGAAAAGTCAAGGTCAGCTGGATTCGGGGACACAGAGAGACATTAGCAATAGCATTTAGTTTGTATATTTTTATGTACTGAAATTTATAAAATAGAAACCTCCCCGGGAAGCTGGAGAATACAGAGCATCCCATTCCATATTTGGACACTTCTCTGAACCAATATAAAAGGAGCAAATGTAAAGCCAACCCTTGGCCGTGCAGAAACCAAATGATCCCTCATCCTTTCCATTTGGGGTGGATACGAGGATTTCTTACCAGGGCAATGCTAGAAGCGAGACGCCGCCTGGGACAGTAAACGTTTTTAGGGCAACATTTCTTGGAGGTATTGGAGATTGCCCCTTGGCCACTGACTGGGACACACGCCTGAATTCAGGTATACATACATTTGGAGCAAAGGACTATCACCAATTGCCCCCTGGACTCATTGTTGTCTGTAGCTTTCTATAATCATGAGAGAGGCTGGGGTGCCAAATAGGCAAGCCCTCAAAAAAGGAGACCCAGGGAGGGGTCACCACTGACAGCCCCTATCGCCAAGCTCCTCCTCTGAGAACAAAACTGTTTTAGAACTGTGAGAAATGGCAGACATGCTGCAGTGCCTCTCATTGGCAACAACCCCTCCACCCCCGTAGGTAGAAGGCTCTAGAACAGCACTGTTATACAACTCTTTCTGTGACGATGAACGTGTCGGACATCTGAGCTGCTCAGTGTGGGTAGTACTAGCCACATGTGGCTACTGAGCTTTTGGAGATATGGCCAGTGAAACTGAGGAACTGGGGTTTTAACTTGATTTCCTTTTATTAACTGGAATGTAAATTTAAATTTAAAGGGGAATGGGAGGCAAATGCTGACCATATTTGGATTACAAAGCTTTGGAAGGTGGAAAGTTCACAAACTTTTTTTTTTTTAAGATTGTATTTATTTATTTGAAGGAGAGAACAAGAGAGAGCACAAGCAGGGGGAGCAGCAGGCAGAGGGAAAAGCAGGCTCCCTGCTGAGCAGAGAGTCCAATGTGGGACTCAATCCCAGGACCCAGGGATCATGATCTGAGCCAAAGGCAGACGCTTAACAAACTGAACCACCTGGGCACCCCAAGGTTCACAATCTTTAACCCCAAATCTCCTTTCAACTCAGTAAGGAATATAAGTGTTTCTGCACCTGGGGTCTCAGTTTTAGTAGGGAGCATGGGAAGAATGTGCCCCCTGGCTCCATGGGCATGGCAATAGACTCTCGGACCAGGCCAGGCCCTGAGGTCTCTCTGAGCCTTCATTCTTCAGTTCCTCACCAGGAGCTGGGAGAATTGAATTACTCCAAAAACTAAAGGTTTTTTTGTTTTATCCGAAGAAATTAAACTGTTTAACTTTTTTTCTCCAGGACCTCTGGGCTTCCAAATAAATGGGAAGCTGTTTAACAATAAAGACATGTAGAGTAGTTGGTATTCTCCTTTGGTTTCTAAATTCATCCCATCTTAGGCAAGAAGAAAAATAAGTAGCCTTTTTTGGCCATATTCCCTATATTTACAACGTGAAACCTCAAGGCCAGCCACTAAGCCTAAGTGACAGGAGCACAGACAGTGCCAAGCTCTGAAAATAGCTACCAGAACAGCTAATCAAAGGACCCAAAGTAGAGTGTTGTGCTGTTGTTTACATGACTTACCCTCCCAAAGAAAATCATAGGAACAGAGAATGATAACTTTATATGAGTTACATTAGCTTTAAATGGGGAGATAAATCATAACTATATGAATCTATGTTAGGATGCTTGGGTGGCTCAGGAGGTTAACTACCTGACTTGTGACTTCGGCTCAGGTCATGATCTCAGGGTCGTGGGATCAAGCCCTGACTCAGGCTCTGCACTGGGCATGGAGCCTGCTTAAGACTCTCTCTCTCCCTCTACTCCTCCCACATCCCTCTTAAAAGAAGATGAATCTCTCTTAAAGTGAAAATTTTGTTCCTATTACTGAAAAATGGCTGAGGCAGACCCTCGGTGGAGCAAATATAGCACTGTGGGCTTCATAAACAAGGCTGGACACTGAAGCAGGAAATACGCGTGTGACTCCTCTGTTACCGGGCAAACCCAGGAAGGGGCTCTCATCGCCCTGTCCTCTCTCATTTGATGCTTTTGCCAACCCTATGGGGTAGCAGATCTGAGATTGGTTGGGTAATAAGCCCAAGGTGACACCGATGGTGTCAAGTGGTAGAGTTGAAATTCTAACCAGGCTGCCTCTACCCCAGCACCTGGTGCTTGGCCCCCAACAACAGAAGATGCCTCGCAATAGCGCCAAAGTAGTTTCTGTTTGTTTCACTTAAGATTTGTACCCACTCACTGCCAAAGACTTGAGGCAGCCCAAAGATTGAAACACAGCACAAGAGCAGGTATTTAAGGATAACTCTCCTGCTGAAGAAAGCAAAAGAAATAAAGATTTCACACATCTAGGTGGAGCAAATTCTAACACTTAGACTTTTAATTTGGTGCTAACTTTTCTGACAGCTAAGCCAAAGAGAGAAGCATATTAGGGTGCCTAGATTTTTGTCTTCTCGACAACATATACATCTATCTACAAAGACAAAATGTCTTCCTGGAATTAAAGTTAGGTAGGAATTTATCATGTAGGTCCTTGGATAAAGGACGCTGAATAATACAAAGAAACTGGCTCTCCTCATTTGTAAAATGAAGGGACTGCGTTAAAGTCACCTTCAAGTGTGGGGAGTGTACAAAATCGGGCTAACTCAAGTTCCACAGCACGGAAGCACTGTTCACAGAGTACTACTTTTATTGACCCTCCATAAAGAGAGAAGACATAATATACTAAAGCTAGCTTGGTGAAGGAATTTCTGTAAGGAGCGGAGCAAGTATGAGCTGCGATTTTTGCTTTATGGGACCCAGCAATGTGGGGAGAGGCTGGGAGAATGCCAATGATGAAGGGCTACCCTGTGAGCCATCCTATATATTACATGTGGTGGCTAATGGGCATATTATGTGGGCAATGCAGAGGGCAGATCACGCTTTGGGCAGTAGGCATCTACATACCGGTTCAAGACAGAGTAGGTAAATGTATGTTAAACATAGATAATCATTCATTTAAAATAATTGAACAAAACTACTTTTCAAAACTGTGTACTTTGGAGAATAAAAGGAATAGGAAGTGTGATTTCTGCTTTCAGGATACTTATAATCTAATACATGGTTTCTCAATTTTGACAGTGTTGACATCTTGCGCTGGATAGTTCTTTGCTGTGGCAGGGGTTGGGGGCCCTGTGCATTGTGGGATGTCTATAGCAGCATCCCTGGCCTCTCCCCATCATGCCAGGGGCACTCCCACAGGGTGACAACCAAGCATGTCTCCAGACATTGCCAAATGTGTCCCAGGGTAGAGATGGGGAGTCACCCCCTGGTTGAGAACCACTGATTTATTATGTAAAAGAAGGGGGGAAATCATACGCAAAACAGAAGATTCTAGTGCAATGAGTATGAATTGCTAGTAATCCAGATGCAGAAAAACCCTCTTCCAGAGAGAAAAGCAAAGATTGAAGGAAACTGAGGAGGCATTTAAGCACAGCTTTGGTGGATTTGATTAGATTCTGTTGGGGAAGAAGAAAGTCATCTCTGGAACAAGAGCAGCCTCAGAAAAAGGCACGGAGGAAAGGGGCCCTGGAGCAGGTTTAGAGAATCATTTCCAGTGAGCACACAATGTCCATGGAGAGATGAAGATAAGGCTGAAACTGGAGGGCAGAAGGGGAAGGTTCTACAATATCAGACAACAGATTTGGGACCAGGGTGAGTAGTCCAGTAGAGCTTTGAAAGTTTTGAGTAGAGACAGAATCGTCTACCCTGCCCGAAGCAAATAACAGATGCTGCGTAAAGGCTAGGTGTTGGGAAGAGAGATGAACGGGGGACGAACAGAGCAGATAAGAGAGCACAAGGGTGGGAAAAGCAACAAAACACAGCATCAGGGAAAAGCAAGGATAAGCAGGGACTCAAGATGTGGGGGGTGGGTGGGCAGGGTGCCTTCCATCAAATACATAAACACCCCCAAAGGACTTTAGAAAGATCCCTCAGTTACAGCCCTTAAAAATGTGGGCTTTCCCGTGAGATCCTCTAATCGAGGAGAGAAGAGCCATCCCTGGGGACACAGGACCTTCTGCATTTGAGATAAGCCACTCAAGATGCAGGTTGGAGCTGCAAGGAGAGTGTGGCTGTTGCCATGTGTCTGCAGCCCTGGGCTGTCTCTGTCCTCATTCGCCAGATTGCCCCGGTCACTCTGCTTCCCAAGGGCTCCCAAGCTCTGTTGGACTGAAGACTATTTTGCAGTGAGAGCACGGAGAAGCCCCTTTCCTCCAGCACGATTTCAAGCTTCAGTACAGAAGACATTTTATAGTCTCTCTGTTCCTTCCAGTCCACTGCTCTGGTGGGGCTGAATAAATATTGACTAGCATATAAAACATAAGGCCTTTTATTTATATGCCCTCTTGCTCTGAAGGTTGCACCAGAGCCTAGCAGGACAACGCGGCATGTGTGGCATGCTGGGGGCCACCTCTGCAGAGCAGACCGATGGCCACGGTTGTCAGAATAGCAGAGTGCCTTTTCTGGGGGGCAGCCTGCAGCAGTCGGTGTGAGGGTTGAGCAGGCACCAATGGAGGAGACAGGGGTGCTGTGTTGATGTGGACTGGCTGTTTTCTATCAAATGGGAAGGTTTTTGGTCACAAATGGCAGAATGCCCAACTACTACTAGCAGCATCAAGCAATTCATTTATTCCCGTAAGAGAAGCATGGAATCGGGAGTCCAGACTGTGATGTGCCATGCAGAATCCTGGCTCTTCTTTGCTTTGCTTCTTCTTTGCTACTTCTTTGCTTTGTTGCTCTTAGCTGTTCACTTCTCATCCCCAGTAGTGCCATCTCATGGTCCCAAGTTAGCTGCTGGAAGTCTAGCTAGAAGGAAAGAGTAGGGTAGGATGTGTTGCTGGCCAACGGAACGCCCCTGTGGATTTCTGCTGCATTTCTTTCTGTCTCATTGGTCAAGACCAAGTGACATGCGCGATCATGGGCGGAAGGGAGGGAGAGAAATATGGCTGGCTTAGACCATATTTGGAGAATATGGTCTTGAAGAAAGGGTCTACTTTGTCCCAAACCAAGAGACCTCTGGTCTGACCCAAATCCAGGTCCCATAGGCAGGAAAGAAGCAAGACGATGGCTGTAGGGCAGGCTCGGAATAGTGCCACCAGCTGCCCTCAGAAGGGGAATGGAAAGGCAAAGGACTGGTCTCATTTTTTTTTTTAGCCCCAAGTGCCCGCTCCCTGGAGAATGACCACCTGAGCACTGTCTTCCTTCTTTATCACAAAAGGTGAGGCAGATCTTCTTGGGGGTGCTCAGTGGTCAGAGCGAACCCTCCTCTCCCAGAGACCTGCAGCCAGCCAGACATCATGGGAGAGACAGTGGGTAGAACAGATGCCTAGAATCAGCTAGGCCAATTTCTCAGTGCCCATGGTCATAAAGCAGGGTCCAGTAAGGAGAGAAGAACCACACCAGTTATATTGACTGGGATGATTTTATAAGAATTGTTAACTCTAAGTTAGGGCTGGAATTTGGAACACATAGAAACTTGGAGGAGGGGCACCTTGGTACTGGTGGTGTGCAAATGTTGGAGGAGGGGTGCTTGTTGCTCGGTGGGTGCTGGAGTCCCAGAATGGGAATACCGAGGCTGGTTCCACAACTGCTGGCAGAATTGCAAACTGAACTCATCTGCCACTGACATGATGAAGGGTGGCAACAGCTCGACAGAAGCAGCCAGGAAACCCTCGGGAGCACCTGGGAGGGTGCAGTCCCTCTTGACTCCCAGCCTCCCAGCCTCCCTTCAGTGCTCCCTATGGCGAGAATTTACCAGGTGGCAGGTGGCAATGACGAACTAAATATGGCAGACCTAGTGCCTCTCCAGCATCACGAAGCATGAACTGGAGGTGTGGGGGGTGGGTCTTGAAGTCAGAGGCAACGACTTTACAACAGACACATTGTGGCAAGTACTTTGCCTGTCATAGCCTAAATTCTGGAACTCTCAGTGACCGCAGCTGCAGAATGGGGGAAAACGTGACCCTCTGAAGATCCTCAGGGGTGCCCCTCCTCCAAGCTTCAGTGTGTTCTTAATTCCAACTCTTCCTTAGAGTTCACAATTCTTTTTATAAAATCCTTCCAGTGAACATAACCTGTGTGGTTCCTGTCTCGTTGAAGAGGACACATTTTGTCTGCTTGCTTACTTGCCACTATTTTTCTAGCTCCTAGAACAGTGCAGAACCCACAGTGGGCACTCCAGAGTAATGGTAGTAAGGGTCATATTATTACTACCAGATTTCAAAGCCTAGAAATTTAAAAAAAATTTTTTTTAATTAAAAAAAAATGGGAAATCTTGCCCAAGATTACTAAGGTCAGTAAGCAATTGCTGAGGCCAGGAATGGAGCCCAGGCCTGTCCTAAACCCTGATGAGGACACGACGTGCTAGTGATGTTTTTATTCTTTAGAACAGTGATGAGAATTTTATAAAAACAATTTAGCCGTGGCAGGGATGAGGCATTGTGTGCTTTTCTATGAGGATGTTTGCTCATCAATGGCTATTACTGGCATCAGGCACTGCATGTACTTACACCAATGACGTGCATCCTTGAGGTCCTCAGAGGCATTTCCCCTGATGCGTGGCCTCGGTGGTCCTGAGGAAAGGATTTGTCTTCTCTGGCAGGCTCCAGGACACCGATGTACTCAGTCCAGCTCCGCTCCTCGTGCTCTGTGTCCTTCATGAACATTCCTGCCTACGGGCCAGCATCAACCTGCTTAGGGACCCGGGACTGGTCTCCTCACAGTGTGTAATGAGCCGGCCCAGGCTGCGATGGATATATCCAGACTGTCTGGAAGGCTGTTGGACACTTGCTGCATTGACTACTTTCCTTTTTGCTTTGTGAAAGGGCTTCAGGGGAGGGAAAAAAAAGAAATCTCCAGATAATTCCAGAACCCCTTCCTAGGGACCAAGCAGTGGACTTGGTTCCAGCAGGCTTCTAGAGGAGCTGAACGCCACATTGCAGCTACTGAAACAGCTAGTTCTGGCTCAGGCTGCCCTGGGAACCTCGTCTCCCCGATGAGGCGGGGGAGAGCAGAGGTCGGCTAAGCCTCTCCGTGGCTCTGGGGGAATCGCCGGGGTGGAAGTCTGTCCTCCGCACACCTGGTCACATTTCCCGCCCGGTTTCAGGGGAAAGATACCCCAGCATTATCTCATTCCAACTCAGTGTGTTTCCATCCAGGCAAGAAGTCAGGACATCTGAAACTGGCAGACAGCCTTGTTTTCCTGTCTCTGTCAAAAATGCAGAGTAGAATGAAAAAAGATCAGTCAGATGCGGGAGCGACTGGGAGAAGAAACGGGGAGAGAACAAATAGGCAATGTCACCTTCTCTGACCCAGAAATGGCCTTCACCTCCTTGTGGTGATGGAACATTGAACGTTCCAGTGAATTCCAGTCCTGGAAATAGAGAGTTACTATAAGGGCACAGGAGAAAAGGAGCTGTCACCAGGGTCCTTGGCTTCCTGCACATTCTACTGGAATAAAGGTCTGGCCAGGGCTGGACCCAAGTAGTCTCCCTGTCTGGGACCACTCTTGACTTGGGGTTCCAGAGTCTCGAGTCATCCATCCAACCCCAAATCTCACTGGAGATACTAAATCCCCTAGGATCTTCTCTAGATTCCTAAGATTTATCACTGACTTCGGAGACACAGGCCACTTCATTTCCCACGTCTCTTCTTTTCCCAGAGCAGAGTGTGGGGCTCCTCAACCCTGCTCACGCACGTATAATACCAAGTCTTGACTTAAGGAGACACTGTGAATGCCTTATTTGCAATGGAGCCTGGCCATAAAAGTCAAGTTCCTGATTCTGGAATCAGCTCTGTCCTAAGGTACTGCAAGGTCCTGCAGGGACTTCTCAAGTGGCGCAATGGTGGGAGTGGCCACAGGAGGAGCTCCTCCCATCTCCCTTCTCCCACCCCACCCCACCCCCACAATTTAAAAAAGGCAGTTTCACTTTTTTTTCATGGTCGGTCTTCATTCGTTTCCCCAGCACAGATAACATTTTATACATGTGTACATACCCTGGAGGTCATATTCCTCCTCAAACAATTCCCCCACACAGGCAGTATTGCGGTAGTCTATTAGGTAACCCTCTCCCCAGAGTTACCAAAAATGTGGGAAAAAAGGAGGCAGAGCAGGAGTTCTCAGACCAATCAAGGGTTGTTCCATAAGCCCATCTTTACCACAAGACTCTCCCAGAAGGTACCCTTCCCTCCCCGGGCAACCGCTTAGACATGGAGCACATAGATGAGGTTTTTTTTTTTAAATTTCATTTCTTTTCAGCATAACAGAATTCATAGTTTTACACCACACCCAGTGCTCCATGCAATGCGTGCCCTCCATAATACCCACCACCTGGCTCCCCCAACCTCCCACCCCCCGCCCCTTCAAAACCCTCAGTTTGTTTTTCAGAGTCCATAGTCTCTCATGGTTCATCTCCCCCTCAATTTCCCTCAACTCCCTTCTCCTCTCCCATCTCCCCATGTCCTCTGTGTTATTTGTTATGCTCCACAAATAAGTGAAACCATAT